>JANVCQ010000001.1:29725344-29780189 GCA_025531925.1 Erythroxylum plowmanianum
TGATCTAAACTCAAGTTTCCTACTTTTGCTGGCCCCTGTTGGTTCGAAAACTTCATACCCATTTTTTGGCTGGTGGGGTTTGATCCTTTTGTATGTCAAAATTCTTGCTAGAAACAGTGCAATTTCCCTGTAAAGTAACACCAAAAACATGCAAATCCAATCTTGTTCAGAAAAAAAGGTAAAAACGTAAGCTTTTGTTTTTTGTTTTTTTTTGGGTGCTTATAAAGCTCAAATCTTTAAGAGCCAAGAGTATGCTAATTAGGTGTTTAGGTAAGAGATTTCAGAGTGCAATTCTGTATGGTTGGCATTTCGGTTTGGATTGAAGTCAACATGGGCCAAACTCAAGAGGACAAGCCTGACATAAATCGGTTCGGTCTGAAATTATGTGGTTTTGTTCCGACTTAAAATGATCAATTCGATCTAAATCCGTTATAAATGATTCAATCCAAAATGATGTTATTTTATTTAATAACTGAAGGGTTATGTAACTAAAACGACATTATTTTATATAAAACTCGATCAAGCTTTGAATAACTAACGAGTCTTAAAAAAATGTAATCATTATAATTATCCATACTTTAACTTGTAATTCACAATTAAAAACCCTAATTGTAACTATGAGATGAGAATTATTTATTTATTTATGAAACAAAACCATTATTTATTTTTTGGAAAAATTAAAAAATTCACATGAACAAAACTTATTAGATTCTTCCTTCCTTGCAAACTCACTAGTTTGGTCTTCCTTCAACTTGTTTCTCAAAATTTGCTCAAAAGGGTGACCATAAATTAAGTTAGATTTTTATTTCCTTAAATTTGCACAATTCTCAAAATATGCACAAGACCATCATTTAATTTCCTTAAATTTGCACAAAAGGGTGAATTTTAGTTTCAACTTTAACACCTAAAAGGTTTCATAAACAATGAGAAAAAAAGGAAAAATACCAATTTTTTGAAAAAAAAGGGGAGAATTGAAATTCAGTACCTGAATTGCACATGAAGCTGCAAGATTATGTTGAATTTGGGGGCAAATCCAAGCAATTTCTAGGGTAGATGTAAAGACCCAAAAAAGAGTCTTTTTGGATTTGAAGAAACCCTAGAAAAAGCTTGTAGATATGGAGGGTAAAGTGTTCAAGGAGGCCAGGAGGGAATGGTGATATCCATGCCCTGTTCCTGATTCAATGTCAAATAAAAAAAATTAAAAAAAGGTCTTATTCTTCTTCTTCTTTGTGTGTGTTTTTTTTAATGATTATTAGCTTCCTTCAATGTTTTTTTTTAAGCTAAATTTGGACATAGGTCCTTCCCTCTTTTCAACCCTTAGTTTTGAGGCAAATGCGGCGTGTCCTCAGGTGGTTAATGTTGATGAGGAGGGGCAGGTGTTCCAAGGTTAAATGAAGTGTTTAGGATGCACATATGGATTGTCATGTTTAAAGATTATAAAGAGAGATAAGGATGACAAATCAGCTTGAACTCGGTTTGAGTTGATCAGGTTTTAGTCTAGGCTCGAACTTGGAGGGCTAATCTGACTCGGTTTGCCAATACGTCAAAACTAGGGATGAGATTTATGCCTGGACCCAACTCAGCCTGAGGTTAATGGGCTTCAAGCCTAATTTTTTCAAAAAATTAGACCTCAGATTATCTAGGCTCGACCCTGAGGTCCAACAATTATAAGAAAAATGATGTCGTTTCTTTTTTAATTAAAAAATAAAAGAAAATAAAAAAGACTAGGTTAGGTAGAACTTGAGCTTAGGCTTGAGCCTGACCCGGCATGGCCTATTATTATCCTTAATCAAAACTATATTTTGAATCGACTCGGGCTAAAATAAAAGAAATTCAATAAGTTATAATCAGTTGGGCTAATATGCTAAAACAACAATGTTTTAATCGATTTGAACCCAAAAGAAAATGATGTCGGGGTTAAAAGACATATTTCCCTCCTATAGTTTAATTAATTTAGAAAAGATTCCTAATCTAATTTTTGAAAAAACTCATAATTTTCAATTTTGGAAAACATTTTCACTTAGACTTTGATTAAAAAATAAAGACGAAACGCATACAATATGAACATTAGACGTTAACTAATCAAATGTGACAAATATGATAACCTCACTAAGTTCTTAAATTTGACTTGAATTAATTCAATTTAAATTGAATTAATAATTTAAGATAATTATAATAAATTGTTAGTTTGAGATAGGTTTAATTAATTCGGTTCGAATTTAAAAGATAAGTTAAATAGTCATGTAAATAACGTTCAATTAGTTCATGTCTAATATTCATATTGTGCGTGTTTCATTGTTATTTTTTAAACAAAGCCGAAAAGAGATGATTTTTAAAAACATTGAGACCTGGAATGAGATTTTTCGAAAATTTTAAACATCAAAAAGCTTTTCTAATTCGATTAAACTCATCGTCAAATTATCGAATTATTCCGAGTATTATTGAATCTCTCCGGATCTCGTATTTCAGTGGAATCCTCATCTAGTGCTGTTGTTGTTGTTGAATATAAGAACTGAATCAGAATGGTAATTAACATGTTCTCAAAATAAACTTGGGTTTTGAACACTCACAAGAAGAACATTCCTTGCTCAAGTAAAAGAAACACGAGAAATCAACAATGGAGGATGAGGTGGAGGAGGAGGATTGGAGCTAGCAATTGCATGACCAAGCATGGTATTACTCAAGATGGTCATGTGGCCTGATTGACATGAACATTGCAGCATATTGCAGGAGTCTGCTCTCTGCACCTCCTCCATTGTCTACTCTCACAGGGTTCACTGGACCTCTAGTCCTCACCCTGTAGCGACGCCAAGCGAATTGTATGTTCACTGCCGCCCATGTTCGCCAGTTTGACGAGTAATATCTTGCAGTTCGCTTGAGTCTTTCGTTTGCAAATTTGTACCGGAAGTGATCTGTGATGTACTTGAAATCGTTTGAATCAAGACCAAATGCTTCTGTCGATTCTAGGCACACAAATGATGCAGATGAAGCAGGTAGTCTGTCCAAGAACGGGCGGCGGAGACACCAGGAGAGCAGTTCGTCACCCAGAAAGCCTCCAGGTTCAAGCACACTAGTTGCTACCATACCTTTGCTAAGTCTTTGGCTTCTCTTGATTCGTCCTCGAACGACAAAGACCATTCGGTGCACGGGGTCTCCTTCTCTGATTACCTGTTTTTTTTTTGCACCATAGTAGTAGTTAATGATCATATAGTAGTGTTTTTTGTATGATATCCAAATGATTTGAATGTCCAGAGTATGAACCTTTTCATCTTTGGAGAAGACCAGGGGCTTAACTCTATCACAAATGTTGTCGAGAATAAGTTCGTCCAAGTTGTGGAACAGAGGTACCTGAAGATTAATAACAGCAGATTGAACCGATAAGTTCTGAAGTTTCTATTTCTGCAGATGAAATTCAAGGAAGGAAAGCTCCAGGATCTTGAAGAACTTCCAATCCAATGAAGATTAGTAACAGTAGTCAGAATTGAACTAATACGTTCGAAAGGTCTATCTTCTGCAGAAGAAATTCAAGGCAGGAAAGCTCCAAGATCTTAAAGGACATGCAGTTCAAGGAAGATTAATAAGAGCAGTCAGAATTGGACTGACAAGTTACTGAAGTTTCTATTTTCTGCAGACGAAATTCAAGGAAGGAAAGCTCCAGGACTTGCAATTCCAGGAAGATTAGTAACACCAGTCAGAATTGAACTACAAACAGTCAGAATTGGACTGGTAAGTTCTATTTTCTCCAGTAGGAATTCAAGGAAGAAAAGCTCCAAGATCTTAAAGGATTACACTTTCCTGCTTATGTGATCCTATTTAACCTCAGAAAATCAAACCAAATACAAATGTGTAGGTGAAATAGTCATTTCTATTACCTTCTTGATGAGGTCTAGGCACAAGTACCGCTTGATGTCTCTCCTTAGACCTTCAGGCAAATCACTGATCAATGCTATCTCATCTTCCCCTCCCATGGTTGCCCATCTTTCGTGTTCGAAACGGCGGACTCTTTGTCTTAACCGAGACGGTAATTGTCTCCGTTTCATCCACCATTCCATGTCTCGACATCTAAGTTGCATTTTTTTCTTATTGGCCATCACAGCATGCAGAAACACCTTCATGGAGCGTAAAGTTTTATCAGTTAGAACATATCTTGAACAAAATCAGATCAATGGAAAATTGCAACTGCTGAGTCATACCTGAATATTCCCAATCAATAGAGTGAAAAGCAACAAACCACTTAGAACAATACATATACTGAATATAACTTCCAGCCAGTTGCTTGTTGGCTCAAGATCATTGCCAAAGGTACTGCAAATATGAAAGTAGCAGTTGAAAATCAACTTGACTGCAAAGGAATCACTGTAAATGACTGGTAATGACCATTTATAGATTTTATTGACGTGGCAAAAATCAGGTCAAAACGAGCCAACCCTAGTTTGAAGTTTAACCAATCACGAGAATGTCGGAAAAATAACGCAAGATCAAATCTAAGCGCATAAACCAACAGAGAAATCTAGTTGATCTAACTCAAATTCTATGTTCTCCAGCGCAGGCTCAAGCAATAGGAGGCCGGGCCAGACTCCGACCATTTGCGACCTCTAAATCTTATGCTGGAATGCACCATTGATAACTAACTAGGCAAGATGTCCCTCTACTAGGCGCTTGAATTACCACTAAATGGATTTCCTATTGCTAGCATGCTCAAACATGCACAAGAAGAAGCCCTTATCAAGGACATTAAAAGTTTTAATTTTTATGCAGTAGTTAGCTTACCTGAGGGTCATTAGACCCCAAAATATTGGATACAGGGTCTTGACTGCCAAAGAATCACTTGAAATGACTGGTAATGCCCACTTATAAATCCCAAACTTGAATGGCCCTTTAGTATCTAAACACATCTTCCCTCCAACTGAAGTTGAATTACCACCACATGGACTCCCTACTGTTCCTGCTGATACCAGAAGCTGGTAACAGACCTCCTCTGAGCAAGACAAAGCAAGGTTACAGTTTGGTTTACTGTCACATTGTTGCCTGAGGCAAGAAGCAACTCTTTGTATGGCAAGAACATACCAACATCCTCCTGCAACCTAAGGAAAAGGGCAAAGGATCAAAATTCCAAGTAAGTGGGAGATCATGATTCTTCATCAACTTGACAAGAAGAAGAAGAAGATGATGATGATGAGGATAAAGAAGACTAACATGAGAGGCAATGAAGTAGGCAATTAGATTAAGGGCAAAACCCCACCAAATGGTGCCAAAGATGTAACCTGTGACCTTCTGCATGTTTCTCATCATGTAAATGCAGTGATACACCTTAGGGAGGAATTGGAACAAGAACATCAATAGGAGTATTGTCATGATTAGCTTGATCTTCTCTTCCCTGATCAAACTTGGTACAACTAACCAAAACACAGCCTGCAGAAAAAAAAATTATTTAAGCAACGCTAAATTTAGGGTGTGTTTGGTTCACTTAGAAGAATGATAATAAAAATTATAATGAATATATTGAAAAATTAAAATAAATATAACTTTCATTCCAAACTAAATTTACAGTACAGAGTATTGCCCCAAAAAGGATATAAACATATTATTCATTTAAGAATAATATATTACCAACTTTTTTTTCCTTTCCTTACAAATTCTTTTCTTTCCGTACCAATTAACCAAACACTCTCTTATTACGCATCACTCATGTTAAGAGTCATCAAAATTCCCAAAAGTAGGCTGTTAGTATGCGAGGAAATTACTAGGATTTTAAGATGACGAAAAGGTCGTATTAAGCCCAATTTGATCGGACTCAAACTCGAATTAGAGTTCGAGCACAAGAGTGCTCAAATTAAAGCCCAACCTTAAGTAACTCCACATATATATACACACATAAATCATCATCATCATTATCATCCAGTCCGAAGTTCTACAATAAAGCGGAGTTTTGGGAGATATAATAGTACGCAGTCTTATCCTTATATAATAGAGAAATTGTTTCCTGTAAAGCCACATGCAGATGTGATAATAAAAGAATAATGCATAAATTTAAAAAAAAGTGATATAAAGATATTTTTAAAATATATATAGAAAGTAAAAATTAAATAAAAATTAAAAATATTTTTTAAATAAAAAATAAAAATTACAACTTTTTGTTGGATTTGGGCCGAAAAAATTCAAACTTCTTGGATATATTTGAACACGAACAAATTCAGATAAACTTAAACTTAGGTTCGGGCCTACCATTTTTTTTGTCCAGGCTCAAGCTTACCTGAAATGACTTTTCCAACCAATTCCCAAAAAATATAAATTTGTATCAGAGCTATTGTGATCCTAATTTTTATGGAAAAGACTAAAACTATAAAATTTTCAAAAAAAAAAGTGAAAACACACTAAATTTGTCTAACCTGAGGAACTGGGAGGATCACGAAGGCATCAAACCAAAAGCCTTTGAGAGAGCGGAGATAGTGAGTGGCAATGGCACGTGCGTCCCACACGAGCTTCCCACACCCCACAACAAGCGATTCCCGAGACACGTAAGCCAATCTGAACTGCAGCCACAGATGGAACACGTGCACCGCATCCACGCAAGTACGAAGTACGGTCACGATGGCCGCTAACCCGCCGTCCATGTACAAACAAGGGGAGCCTCCTCGACCGATGGATAGGGAGTAGAAGAAGAGAGGATCAACGGCCAAAGCCATGCCGCGTGCCAAGAGGAGAGCCCGGTTCCACCTCTGAACCCGTTTGCTACGTGGGTCAAGTACCACCCCGAAGGGGCTGGTGAACCCGGACACACTCCGCTTCGGACCGGCTCGAGTTTGGATAGGAACCAAAGACGACCCGGCCGAGGCCTCCCATTCGGGTTGGTGAGCTTCGTCGCAGCTGGTGGAATGGAACACCGGGACGCCTACCTGAGTACAGGCGTAGCATTCGATAGAGTACGAGATTGGACTGTCTCCGGTGACGGTGCTATGATTGGAGCTGTTGTTATTGTCGTTACTGCCCTCGCCATTATCTCTCCGGCCACTGAACAGTCCAATCCACCTGTGACCATTCACGAAAAGTGTTCGACATTAGTTCTGATTCAACAGCACAGATAGATATAATAAATTCAAGCAGACCCAATTCACCATATAGATAAAACTTCACATCAAACATCTCAAAATCTGATCTTTTCGAAAGGAAGTGGTGAATTCATATAAAGTTAAAGAAAAGACACGTTCTTCTTTTTTTCTCTCTGCATGGGAAAATAGAGTGAAGTTCAACCCGATTAACAATATCGATAAAACCTTGAATAAAACATCTCAAAACACAATAACATCTCAAAACACAATCTTCTGGAACAGAACTTGTGAGTCTGCATGAGGTACAAAATTGAAGTTCAACCAAATTAACCTCATACTAAACATCTCTCGTCTTTTTGAAGGGAAGGGATCAATCACTGTCAAGTTAACAGAAGGTGTGTTCTTCATATGAGTAAAATGTGTGGATGACATACCTTGGGAGTGAGCAGTGGAAGTGGGTCTGAGAAGGCATGATTGGAAGAGTGGAACCATGTGGGATGGGAGAGAGGCTTCGAAGGTGGTGAAGAGCACAGGGACGAGAAGGAGAGAGGAAGTTGGTATAGAAAGTTGGAGATAGAGGCAGAGGGGAGGTGAGTGTTTGATTTGGAAGGACTATAATAGAGATGTCTGTCACGTAGCACATGAAGAGAAGAGGTAGTAAAGAGCATCACGTACATATAAACCAGCGGGATGCTCAGTGGTGGTGGTCAAGCTGGTGGGGCTGGTTGTTCGTTTTGTAGCGAGCTCGATAGGGTCCACTAGGGTCGAGTCACCCGGCTATGGTGGTGATCGGTCATTGTATAACCAGATTCACATCTCGTCCTACCAACACTGGACCACCACGCTCCGTTGTTCCTAGTTTTAACAGCAAGAGTACATAGTTTGCAGTAAATATTAAGAGAAGTTTGAGTTTAAATTTTGAAGGAGATGATTGATCAGAAATTGAGACAGATGCCAATGATGATCGTATGGGTTTCGTTATTTAGTTTTGAGTTGACCTTATTTTTAGTGATTAAAGTAACTTTTTAAAAAAAAATCTTAATTTTTAATTTTTTAAAAATTATAATTTTTGATTTTCTAAAAACATTATTTTTTAGATTTCGTTAAAAATAACGATAAAATACACGTAATATAAATAAATTAATAATAAAATACACGTAACATAAATGTCATACATAAATTAATTAAATATCGTTAATATAATTCTCTACTCTTAAAGTAGATCAAAATTAGTAATTTATTATAATCATCTTAAATTATTAGTTTTAATTAATAATTAAAAAACTCAACTGATTCAATTATAAAAATTTTGAACCGTTCAACTTTTTAGTTCATTCTTCAATTTTCTAATTCGATTTATTTTAATAACTCTTGTTTTTAAAAACTAATTACAATAATTTTTGTAAATTAATAAATTATAATAAATCAAAATAAATTAATTAATTTTTTCTTAACAATATTTTTTAATTAAACGTTAAATTATTAGATTGATAAGAACAATCTCTTCTTCATCCATATTTCAAATTCTTTAATTTAATTTAATCTTTAGCTATTTTTATGACCAATTGAACATTTTAAACTTTAAACCTCTTATCGTAACAATTTTAACTTAACATTGGTTTTAATAGACTTTGTTTCGGTTTAAAAGCTCAGTTTAGTCATTACATCAACAATGTTTGATTAGTCGATATGTAATATTCATTTCACGGTTATTTTACTATTATTTTTCAATAGAGAACTTTAAGAAATAAATTTTTAAAAATAAAAATATAATTTTTTTTAAGAAATTAATTAATTACAAGAGGTCTCAACTATAGGAGAAGGCACATTTAAACCATCCACACCTAAATTAATTTTTGCTCGAATTAAGTAGGTCCTTTGCGAGAGGCAAAGCTCTAATTCCAAATTTTAAACGGATACATATATAAAGAAGATTTAAACCTGCAACTTCACTTAAGTCAAGAGAGCCTTTACTAACTTACCTGCTTCCTGAGATTCTTTGTATCTTTTCACTTATAAAACTAAAGCAGTAAAACTATAAGTAGGTAGCAGCAAACAAGTGGCCTCTGGACTTATGCTGGGGTCAGGTCCTACACATCCATCATCACTCATGCTAAAATCCAAAGATTGCTGCTGCAAGGAACTAAGAACAGTAACAGCCAAAAAGTTGTGAGCTGCGTGAACATATATGGTGCTTGGACTCAAGTAAGTTTCATGAATAGGTCCCATACACGTTACCTACATGTTTTTAGTGATCCAAGACACTGATAATGGAGGAACGTTATGATTGAAGACAGCCAAAAACAGTTACCTGAAACTGTTATTTCCTACATACGGAATGTGATTCTCTGTAATAGCAATCTTGGCTTTACTATGTCCTAATCCATCCTAGCCATTTATTTATATAGATTATTGGTACTACTTTATTTTAGTCCATCCTAGCCATCTATTTATATGACCTACATAAATAGATCTCAGTCCATCCTAGCCATCTATTTATGCGGGTCACATAAATGGATGGTTATGATGGAGTCCATCGTAACCATTCATTTATGTGACCCACAAAAATAGATCTCAGTCCATCCTAGCCATCTATTTATACGGGTCACATAAATGAATGGTTAATAGATGGTTGGATGGACTGAGATCTATTTATGTGGGTCACATAAATAAATGGTTAGGATGGACTAAGATAAAGTAGTACCAACAATTCATATAAATAAATGGGTAGCCATCATAACCATCCATTTATGTGACCCGCATAAATAGATGGCTAGGATAGTCCATCACAACTATCCATTTATGTGACCCGCATAAATAGATGGCTAGGATGAACTGGGACAAAGTAGGGCCAGAATTGCTGGCACAGAGAATTTGAGAGGTTTACATACTTGCCATAACCAGACATGGTAACCGATTAGAATTAAATTCAAAATTTTGAATTTATTAAAAATTTTAAAATTTATCATTTTTTATTTATAATATTTAAAAATAATTTAAACATTATTAATCATAATAACAAAATAAGTCGAAATTAATACATCTCTTCTCTATTTTATAACATAAAATCGCAATTATTAATTTTTAAATAATTCATTGTTAGTTCAGTTTTTAATTGAATAAATTGAATTTAATAAATATTTTAAAAATTGAATCGATTTGATCTAGTTAATAACAAAAATTTTAAACCAGTCAACATTTTGATTTGATTTTTAATTTTTTGGTTTGATTTAGTTTAATATTTTTTATTGTTAAATATTGATAAGTTTATTAATTAATCGGTCAGTTTTCATAAATTAATTAGTTTTTATTAAACAAATTAATTAATTTTTACTTAACAATCATTTTTTAATTAAACTTTAAAATTTTTAATGAGTAAGGACATTTTTTTAAATTCTTTAATTTTATTCAATCTTTAATTAGTTTTATAACAGTCTAATATTAATTGAACCTTTTAAATCTTAAACTTTTTAGTTTATCAATTTAACTTCCGGTTTGGTTTTAAAAACACTGCCTTTAATAACTCTTGTTACTATAAACTTATTAATTTAATAATTAATCAATCAATTTTTATTAATAATAAATTCTTATAAATTAAAATAAATAAATTAATTTTTATTTAATAACTTATTTTTAATAAAACTTGAATTTTTTAGATAAAAAAATTCTTTTAATTTTGTTTCAAATTCTTTAATTTTATTTAATCTCTAACCGAGTTTATAATAGTCTAATACAAATCAAAAGCCTCTTGCCACCAAAGAAGCTTTTGATTCTATGTAACAAAATTTGGACATCTTGTAATTAATAAGTTTGGACAAGCCATCATTGCTGCTCTATTTTATTTTAATATAATAAACAAACCAAACACGTCGGTACAATCCGACACTTATACAGTCAAAAGGAAGATATCGAACATTCCTTAGGAACTACATTATGGTGTAATGCATTATTGCATTTTGCCCTTTCTCGACTTATTTTAAGTTAATTTATTTAAAATAAGGTACCTAATTAAATGTTACGTTAATGATATGCAAAGTATATGCTTACAAAATGTGATGCCACTTACATGTAAAGACCGACAACCTTAACTTGAGTTTAGGGTCTAACTAATTTTTCTCTTTTAATCTATGATTTAAGAATAGAATTCGTCGTGCCGGTTTGACTACAAAAATCTTGAATCGACTAATTTTACATGTGATTTATTTTAATAACCTTTTTTTTATAAAATTTAACCAATTTATTAATTAATCGACCAATTTTTATAAACTAGTTATTTGGTTTTTATTTAACAATTTTTTAATTAAATTTCAACATTGATGACGATAATCTTTCTTTCTAATTTTATTTCAAATTCTTTAGTTTTAGTTTATCTTTATTATATATCAATTTTACAACAGTATAACATCAATTAAATATTAGAATTGTAAATCTTTTTCCTTATTAGTTTTTTTATCTAATTTTTAAAATATTACTTTTAATTGGTCATTAACAATTTGTCATTTTTTTAAACGGAAGAATTCACAGTCGTTATCATTTGGATGCGCACTGGGTAAATATCCGGATTGACGCAATAGCCTACAAATCACGCCAACCGGATACTTCACAATAGGTAAGCTCTGTACAATAGGCTCGATCGAAAGAATGTAGGTAGGTTAGTTCGAACACATAATCGTTTGGCCTCATGCCCTCGACAAGAAGGAATAAATTAGTTTTAGAGTCTAAAATAGGCACAAATTAGAGACAATATTATTAATGTCAATTTTATTACTCTAATAATCCTATTTTTTTGTTTTTTTCTTATAATTCATTTTGTTGTCCTCATATATTGTCCATTAAATTGGAATCTTTCACTTTACTTGCAATTATTGCTAATATCAATTTGGGAGTTATGTGTCACTTTCTAATAGCAATTATTTGATAAGAAATCTAGAAAGTTGTGGTTTACATTTTTTATTATATATATATATATATAACGGGGCCTAAGCCTAAGGAAGAATTACATATGTGTTACACGAAAGAGAGCAACTCCAACTGAGTCAGCTAACAGTAAAGGCGAAATTCCACTAACGACCTTGTGAAACTATTGTACTCCTAGTGGCAAGCTGTAGCTATGATTAGCTAACCAATCCGCACAACGATTACCCTCGCGATATACATGGTGCACCCGCTCTTCCCAGCTCCAAGAAAGGAGTTCTCGGATGATGGACACCTAGTATTTACCATCTGATGATGCTCATTAGAAATGAAAGAAATCACCAAATTAAGCTGAATTTATAGACATATCCACTTTGGAATAACCATGTAACCATGCGAGGTGCAAGCCATGATAAACTACCCATAATTCCGCTTGCCACGACATGGAGGGCCTTATTTACACTTTGTGTGAACAATACATTTCTAGAAACATTTATGAATCAAATATTCTTATTAGTAACTAATATCTTTAAATAAAAACAAGACAAGTCCCTTTAATATCTTGACTTCATATTCAAAATTATATTCTCATTATTGTATTATAAAGAAACATATGATATCCATTAAAAATTTTACGATAGAAAAAAAACACAAAAAAATCATACTGAAAGTTAAACAGATAAGACAAGAGATTTAAGGTTAAAAGATTTAACCGGTATTAAATCATCATAAAATTTAAGTAAAGATTAAATAAAATTATAAAATTTGAAATATGATTAAAAGAGATTGTCCATATATGTTATATAACTTAAATTTTTAATTACTTAAAATTTTATTTATTTATTTTAATTTATAAGAATTAAAATAAGGCTATTCCTTCATGAGCAAAATGTATTTTAGTTTATAAGAATTAAAATAAGGTTATTCTTTTGTAAACAAAAGGTCACGAATTCAAATCACGAAAATACTCTTTTTATAAAATGTAAAGGGAAAGTTGCATATAATTGATGTCTCTCCTCGAATCCTCACAAAGTAGGGAGCCTTGTGCACTAAATTGTTGTTATTGTTATTGTTGTTGTTGTAAGAACTTATTAATCTACTAAAATTGAAGTTAAATTAAATCGAATCGAAAAGTTAAATATTGAACTGAAAAATTAGACCTTTCAAATTTTTTCGGTTGAACCGGCTGAACCATTTCGGTGTTTTAATCATTGGAAAAGTTAATCGGTCATACTAATATAAAATGATAAGTGTTAAATGCACGTGCAAATTATCATTATTGAATATTTAGAACATTCATTATTTAATAATTATAATTAAAATATACAACAATTAACACGACCTTGATCACATAATAATATAGACAAAGTTAGTGGGGTAAATTTGACTTAACTTATAGCGTGAAAGGTCTCATTCCATAATAATTCATAAATTATATATTTTAAAATTTTATTTAGTAAATAAATGGTTATATCAATATTTTAAAAATTGACCCGGTTCGTTTGGTTTTAACATAAAAAGCTTTGGAATGGACTACTTTTTAATTTAGTTTTTGACTTTTTAGTTTAATTTAGTTTAATAATATTTTATCAAAATAATTTAAATAATTCAAATTATGTTTAATAGCCGAGTTATGTTACCATATTTGTAATATGTGATTAGTCGGTTTTTTAGAAAACTAAAAATTATAAGGAATTTTTTAGAAAACTAAAAACTATAAGGAGTTTTAAAAAAATTAAAGATTAAAAATTTTTTCTAAAGTTTTTTAAACCCTGTGAAATATTTTTGTCTTTTGTCCTTAAAAATAATAAACAAATTATGTAAAGAGAAAAACACAAAATAGAAAGAAAATTAAGTTATTTTGAAGGACCACAAATTAATTAAAAACAATAAAAGAACAAAAAAGAGATAAGGGAAGCCGTCGTTTTGTTCCCTACCATTATTTGAGGAGTTCATATTATATCATCATCTGTCTCTGTCTCCGTTAGTACAATTCTATTATCTTCTTATTTTAATATATTTATTTATAATCTTCCTCATAAAAAAAAACACTTTTAATTACAGTTTAATGTTATTAAAACTAATTTGAAGCAATCATACATAATAATCACTAATAATTTGTGTTAAAATTATTTAATTGAAATATAAGATATTATTTTTATCATTTTAATATCATAATTTAAAAAAAAAAAATTCTCTATAACAACAACATCTCATTAGAAGTCTCGCTAATACGCAAAGTCTAGAAGTACGTCACTTTATACTTAACTAGTAGAGAGATTATTTTCAATAGACTCACATAAATAACTAAATAATAGTAAAGATACATATTCTCTATTTAATTAAATCATTCATTTATTTCTAAAATTTTAAGATTAATTTTCATAGTTTTTAAAAGAAGAAAATCAATATAAATCCAATGAATATATAAACATTCATATCAATGAGTCCAGTTGGAAAGGGACCACACTTTTCAGAACCTCATGTCCAGCATGTGGCACCATTTTCAATTGGTCAAGGTGCACCCAAAAGACAATCTAAACTTTTTATATCTTTTTGGACTTCAAAACTCAAGAAACCACAAAATTACAAATACTCTTTTTTTTCATTGGGTACCTCAGTATTTCAAAAATAGTTTAAATAAATTCCTACCATTATCTCCCGAACGACTTCCGTACCTTAACGTTACTAAAATAGTACTCGTTATATCCTAACTTTATCAAATAGTACTCATTGTACCTTAAAAATAGTACGGAGATACGGATAAGAAGCTTATTTAGATCTTTTGTAAAATATTGAGGTAAAAATTACACCTTTAACAAATATTTTAAAATTTATTTTAAAGATCATATAAGTATATGATAGGTCCCTTATGGATTCAGACGTTTTGGATTTTTACATGTTTTTTCTTTTTTCTCTATTTTCGTGTTTTGTATGATTCAAAGTCGAGTTCTTTAATACTTTATTTCTCTTTTATCATTTGGGTATTGGTGCTTTTCTAAAGATAAAGAGATGATATATTTTGTTATATTTTAGTTTTAAAATATTTTTAAATGTCGAGTTATATTTTATAATTTATTTATTTATTGTAATTTTATTTACATAATGATTTAGTGTACCAGTTTTACTTATTTACTCTTTAACTTGTATCATTCTTTTATTGTCACATATGCACGTAGGTCTATCGGAAACAACCTCTCTATTATATAAGGGTAAGGCTACGTACTATCATACCTTCCAAGACTCTACTTTATTGCGGGATTTCGGACTGGGTGTGATAATAATAATAAATATTTAAAATTACACAATAATTCAGACACTCTAAACAAATGATTTGATAAATAAAACAAGTTAAGCAAATTAGGAGTACTAGTTCATATGGTTTAACCACTACGAGAAAAAAAAAAAACAAGAAGTAACATGCATGAAGAAATGGTCCCAACTCCCCAACTTGGTTCATTCAATTAGTTCAGCAATGTTTTAGGCCATGAAAGTTTAGTATGCTTCACGCTTCGTTTATGTCCAATCATTTATTAGTAAGGCCTTGTCAACTCACTAGGCACAACTGCCTGATCTATTATAGTCTTATGCGGTTGTACACTTTTGTCTATTGAATAGTAATGACATTTGGGCCATCTAGCTGTAAGTGCCTCCTCCGTTACTTTCGTGGTTGTACAATTTTGTAGATTGAATAGGGATGACATTTGGGTTTGAGGAGATAGGTTGATCGAGCCTTGGGTCAGGCTCGGGGTCGGGTTGCCCATACCTGACCCAGCTCGAGACTCGACAACTATAAAAAAGATATTGTTTTGTATAAAATGATGTCATTTTTTATTTTTTATTTTTTAAAAGAAATCAGATAGACCGAGCTAAGTCAGGCTCGAGTTTAGCTCAGATCTGGCTAACTCTGGTCTGATTTATGCCGAGCTCAATCACATACTATTCAAGCTTTAAGTTTTATGGTTTAAGTAGGTATTGCCATGGATTGAATTGGCTGACCCGACCTTAACATAAGGATTCAAACTGTCTAAAATGATATCACAGAAGAGTTGGATCGTTTGGACATAGTTTCGCATTAATTTTTTAAACTCGAATGTAACTCGAGCTTGATTGGTTAATTTTAAATGGGGATAGACTGTATCAAAATTGTCAATTCTAAATTCAAAATTGTGTCCACTATTCAAAGCAAAATAGGTATAAAAATTGCAAAAGTTCATCTCCACAAGAAAAAAAGTTTATAGATTAATATTTAATAATTTTTTATAATCTCAACTTGAGTTAATAGGTTATATTAAGTAGTAATTAATTAATACTTCTATTAATTATTATATTCCATGTGGACTAATATTAATATAGAGATTTTAATGTAAAAGTAGAAATTGTACATGATTTTATAATATTTTCAATTATATAAAATTTAAACAAAATTTTATACAATTGAAGATATTATGTATCTTATTTTAAATTTTAAAATAATAAATTATTTTTAGTTTCTAACTATGATTAAAAATTCGAACCAGTTCAAACGATTCAACTGTAAAAACTTTTAACTGATCAACTTTTCACTTCAATTTACTTCAATAATCTTATTGTTAAATATCGATCAATTTATTAATTATTAAGTCAATTTTTGTAAATTATTCAATTTTTATTAACTAAAATAAATAAATTATTTTTCATTTAACAATCTCTCTTTTCAATTAAACTTTAAATTAAAGAATAATTTCTTTCAATATTATTTTAAATTATTCAATTTTATTTTTAACTGATTTTATAATAATCTAATATTAATTAAACCATTTAAACCTTAAACATTTTCTTATATTGATTTAACTATCTAATTTTTAAAATATTGAATTCTAATACTAACCCTTCCCAAGAACGAAATCACATGTTTCACTTATTCTATTCTTATTCTGTATCATTTTATCTCATTCATATATTTTTCTGAGTCTCGTACAAATGTTTTGATGAGATAAAATAGAACAGAGCGGGAACGCGAAGACTATAAGCCGTCGTAATTATTCCGATAGCCGGAATCAATTCTTGTGTTCCTTTTATCAAAAACCAACCGTGTCCCATCCTTGCATGGCTACAAATTTCAGCGAATCTCAGTAAAATTTGTTGTTAGGTAGCGATGGAACGGGGTTGGTCTTGAGAAAAGTAACGACGATCTTCACTCCCAAAAGCCCCCAATTCATTCGCCATGTTTCTTTCGGATAAAATTACAGTACTTCTTGTTAGGCATCTGCTTTATGAGGGAACATATAACATATTAAGAGACATCAGCAGTTCTGCTCCTGCTCCCGCTTTATAAAAGGTGTTAAGAATGTCCTTCTGCATACCTAAGATATTAAGAACATATAACCACAAGGCGTACGTAAGTTAGTAACCGTTATCCTGGTTTAATTGAGGTTACAGGTTCGAACTCCTTTCATATATGCGATCGTTTAAAACTTAAGGTCAGAGTTTTATCTCTCACAAGGAACCTACTTCATTCGAGCGAGGATTAGTCTAAATATGGATGATTTAAAAATATCTTCTCATCAGTGTTTTAAAACCCGGACCAGACATCGAATCGGAGACCTTACTGGTCACCGGTTTGATAGATTCGACCGGTTCAATCGCCGGTCGAACCGATATGACGTCATAATTATGCAATAATTATATTTAATTATATATAATATTAAAAATTAAAAAAATTAAAAAAAATAAAATTTTATTAAACCAGTAATCGAACCGATCGATTCGACCGATCAATTGACCGGTTTTCACTGGTTCAATTGAGAATCAATTTTTAAGAGTTAACCGAACCAAATAGCCGATCGGTCACAGGTCGAACCGGTCGAACTGGCTGATCCGGTCCGGTTTTCAAAACATGACTTCCCATAATTGAGATCCTTCTAAAATATCTAATAAAAAACAAAAAAAGCCAAAAAAAGATATTAAGAACACAACAATTCAACATCAGCTGCTCCTGCTCCCGCTTTATAAAAGGTGTTAAGAATGTCCTTCTGCGTAGCTAAGATATTAAGAACATATAACCTCAAGGCGCAGGTAAGTTGATAAGAGATTTTCCTAGTTTAAGTGAGATTGCAGGTTTGAACTTTCTTCATATATGTGATCGTTTAAAACTTGAGGTCAGTGCATTGCCTCTCACAAAAGACCTACTTGACTCAAGCAAAAATTAGTCTAAATGTATAAAAATATCTTCTTATTATTGAGACGCTTTTAAAACATTTCGTGATTAACTAAAAAATAAAAAAAAAAAGATATTAAGAACACAACAATTCGACATAAGCTGCTCCCGCTTTATAAAAGGTGTAAGAATCTCTGGAGAAGGACATCTTCCTCGAAATTGTTGCTTCTTTTTCACTCTTTCTCTCCTACTCGTTTTTCATGCCGCCAGCTCTAACGATACAGTTTTCAATAAGGTGAAGTACCGATCGGTATGCGACAAAGTTCAAGCACGGATCACTTTTATTCTTTTAATAAAATTTTAAAAAAAATTTGTTTTTATTTTTAGTTTATGTTTATTTTGCAATTAAAAATAAAAAATTATTTAGTTGTTTAACATCAATACATTTTTATTAATAATAATAATTACATTTTAGATATAGCTTAGAGAAAATTATTTTTATTAATTAAATTTATTTTAATCTCATATATAATATTTATTAGTGAATTATAAGTAAATTATTTTATTTTATTAGAATACATTTAAAATTTTATTTATTTATAAAGTAATATTTATTCTAAATAGTTTTGTTATTTATTAAAATTTTATTTGAAATTTATATATTTGAAGACAATTTTAATTTAAATAACAAATATTCTAAATATTCTTTGATGATAATTTGTACGTGGATTTAATACTTATTATTTTATATTAATATGATAGATTTTCTTTTTCAATGGTTAAAAAACTCAACTGGTTCGGCCAGTTCAACCTAAAAACTTTGCAAGGTCCAATTTTTAATTCAATTTTTAACTTTTTGGTTCGATTTAATTTAATTTCAATTTTAGTATAGTAATAAATTCTTACAACAACAACAATAATAATAACAACAATTCAGTGTACAAGACTTCCTACTTTGTGAGGGTCTCGAGAGGGACATTAATTATATGCAGCTTTCCCTTTATATCTTATAAAGATACTACTTTTATGATTCGAGTAAATCTTATTTTAATTCTTATAAATTAAAATATTTTTTAGTCATAAATGAGTAACCTTATTTTAATTTTTATAAATTAAAATAAATAAATTTAAGAATATTTGTTTAAATATATTAGTTACTTATAACAATATTTTATAAAATTAAAATAAATAAATTTAAGAATATTTGTTTAAAATATATTAGTTACTTATAACAATATTTTATTTATACATTTTTCTAGAAATGTATTGTGCACACAAAGTGTAAATAAAGACATCTTTCTAGATTTCTTACCAAATAATTGCAAAGGATGTCAAAACTCAAAAGTCTCATTTTGATAATAATAATTATAGTACTTCTTGTGAGGCATCTGCTTTATAAAAGATGTTTAAGAATCTCGGCAGAAGGGACATCTTCCTCGAAATTGTTGCTTCCTTTTCACTCTCTCTCCCTCTCGCTCGTTTTTCATGCCGCTAGCTCTAGCAATACAGTTTTGAATATGGTGAAGGGACTTCACTCTTTCTCTCTCTGTCGTTTTTCATGCCGCTAGCTCTAACAATACAGTTTTGAATACGGTGAAGCACCGATCGGGACGTCGACGGCGTTCTGATAAGTAGTTTTTGTGAAGAAGGCAGTAGTTTAGCGCTTATCTTAGCTTGGAAAAACTTATTTGAAATTATAAAACTGAAATTAAATATTTTTACTTTTTTATTTATTATTCTTTTATATTAGATCATGGATATATAATTAAGGCATCGCTACGTGTTATATTAATAACCTGTCATATGTGGTTTAAATAAAATATTTATTTAAATTTTTCCTAACAATGCAATTAGTGGGCATATGATTAAATTTTATCTAAGGATGTCAAAAGTCTCAATTGAAATTCAACAAACTAAGTTTTAGTTGATCGGATTTCAGATTGGATCTCCTAAATTCGAACTTCGAACTTGATAAACTCGAACTTTTATCATTGATTTTGTGTTAATTTTTTAAAATGTAAAACTCGATCAATCTATATCACGAGGTTAGTGAGGGAACATAATCATAAGTTTGGACACCACATTTTAATTCAAAATCTTAAAGCATTAGGTTTATGGGACTTTTTTACTTATATGTACTTCACTAATTTTATCTCTTTCCAATGTGAGATTTCTATTCACACTTGACATCTCAACAATTTCCTCCTCAAATGTGAACTTCCACATTGAGCTTAGATTTCTCCTTGAGTGAAAGCTTTTTTTTCTTAGTAACTCGAGTGTATAGTGTCATCAAGAACCCTTCTATTCTATCGATCTGGGCCCACCAGTAGTCTCCTTGCTCTTCTTTGTAGGGAAGCAATTAGCCAATTACGGGATCTAACTACTGTCTCCATATTTGTCGTTTATCAACCCATTAAATCCGATACCACTTGTTAGATCTGAGGAGCTCACTTTTACGAGAGATCTCATCATGGATCTAGTGAGGGAACATATTCGTGTCTTGGACACCACATTTCAACTCAAAACTTTAAGGTATTAGATTTATGTGTCATTTTCATTTACATGTCCTTTATTAATTTCATCTCTTTCTAATGTAAGATTCCTACTCACACTTGACGTCTCAATAGTTTTTTATTTAATGGTGTATTTTATCTTAAATTTTGATTTAATTTTTAAAAGATTGAATATACCAATCAATAAATTCAACATTAGAACTGTTATCAGCATATTACAATTTGGACATACTTTGATGATAAACACCATTGTTCTTGTACCCTTTTAGGAACCTTCCGTTTAGATGCATCTTTATAAAGAAAACGACATTCTAAGATTTCGAATACGTTCCAACAACATACATTTCCTATGCTTGTGGACACGAGTAAGTTACAAGAAAACATTTACTAGATAATTGAATAACACACTTCCAATCTCTTCTCTTTTATAAATCATTTTAGTAAATAATACTATGAAAAAACTCAGTTCTAATTAGTAACTCATTCATCGTACACAGTAAGGAGTGTTTCAATTACAAATAAATTGTAATAATAAATTCAATAACACAAAATTACATCAAAATAATTATGATTGTAATTTGTAACTTAAAACTTAAGTCTAAAATTGGAAAGGTTTAATTGTATGTAATTTTGGCACGTAGTACGAGTTCGGTCCACAATTTGATAATTTTGCATCGTTGTGTAGTTCGAATTTAAAAGAATCGTTCAAAATAACATTATTTTATAAAGTTTAATATCAAAAGATGTCATTTTAACCAAATCTTAAAAAAGTTGGTACGGATTTCCTAAACTTAAGTTCAACTTAAAATTTGATCAAATCGAACTAGAAATGTTAATTTTAAATCAAATCGGGTTAATTGCGAACTCGTCTCTTCTCTTGAGTAAAGAATTTGGTCCAAAATTTGATAAGTTTACATTGCATTTTGTGTCGGGATAACATTATTTTATAAAGTTTGATTTCAAAAGACGTAATTTTAATCGAACAATTAAGTCATCCAAAATTTTTCTAACAGGTTCGCGTTGACTCCTTAAACTCAAGTTCAACTTAAATTTTGATCAAATCGAAATCAACTTCGAATCAAGTCGGGTCAAATTCAGGTCATCTCTTGTCTTGAGTAAAGAATCTTCATTCACATATTAACTTTGTATTGAAGTCGGGTCAAATACGGGTGGGTCATCTCTTGTCTTGAGTAAAGAAAGAGTCTTCCTTCCGTGAATGGCTAGGAAAAAGACCAAAAGAGCTGAAAGGTTAACTTCAATATACACGCACGTTACTCAACCGCAGCCGCTACGGTGAGGTCTATGTCAACCTCTGTCCGCTAGTTCCGTACTTGTTAGACAGCTCTTTTCAGAATTTAAATCATGAGATAAGGACACAAAATGCTTTTAGGTCATTTAATTTTATCAGGAAAAAGGTTTTCATTTTATCCAATCATTACTTTTATGGTTAAAATTTCTAACCAACTCCGCCCATCTAATTATAAAAATTTTAAATTTTTTAATTTTTTAGTTTAATTTTAATTTTTATATTCGATTTATTTTATTAACTCTTATTATTAAATTTATTAATTAATCAGTAAATTTTTGTAAATAATAAGTTCTTATAAGATAAAATAAATAAATAATTTTTTATTTAATAAATTTTAATTAAAATTTGAATTTTTCAAAGAATAAAAACAACGAAAGAAAAATTTTAATTATACACAACTGTCTGTTTACATTTATATAAAGAAGTTGTTTCTGTAACCCGAATATGCAACTAAAAGGAATAGTTACTCTAAGGCTCACATTCTAAGTAAATTACCAATTTTATATAATAATTTAACGATAAATCACTTAACAACTTAATGATTCGTAATTAATTTTTAAGTACGTAACTACAAATTACGTGTTTTGGACGTATCGATTTATTTCGAATAACTCATTTAACAAACCAATGATATAAAACTAAGTTATATTTTATAAATTTTAAAATATTTTCATTCATAATCAACCATCTTAAATAGGTTGAAGCATCCAGTTCTTGTTAGGGTATTTTAACCTTGCATCATTTAACTTTATCCACGTATTTGTGTGAACCTTATATAAATATGTTGATGAGATTTAATAAAACATGGTAAGAACTGGTTAATTGAAATAGAAAATTTGTTCCATCTCGAACCTTCAACTTTTTTATTTCAAAATACTTAAAACGACTAATTAAAAAATTCAATTAGTTTGGTCGATTCAATCTTAAAAATTTGGTCAAATTTTTAATTTAATTTTTAAATTTTCGATTTAATTTATTTTAATAACTTTTACTGTTAAAACCGATTAAATTATTATATGTCAAATTTTTAAACTAATAAGTTTTTATAAACTAAAACAATTCAATTAATTTTTATTTAACAATTTTTTCTTAATTAAACTTCAAAATTTTTTTAATAGTAAGAATAATGTCTTTTAATTATATTTTAAAATTTTTTAATTTTGCTTCATCTTTAATCCATTTTATAACGGTTTAATACTTATTGAACCTTAAATCTCTTGTATTATTGTTTTAATTGGTTGACAAAAGCTTTGTAATCAATCAAATGACCTAAGTTCCTCTGTCTTATAACCCATAAAATCTTCACCTTTCGAATCAGCTAGCGAATGAGCATACCTACGAGCATTGCTTGATTTGCTTCACGAATAATTTTCAAGGAAATAACGAAGAAACTTCGGATTGTATGTCCCTCCACTTCCCTCTTGTGTCTGAATCATTTGCGAGGAGACCATACCTATGGAAAACTTGACGCCCATCCCATCCCAGATTAAAATGTAAAGTTTAAGTTAATGAGTCTATCTCAAATTCCTATTAATTTAAATTTTATTGTTAAATTAAAGACTCAGTATCAATCTGGTCAAAGACTAATTTTTTAAACTTAAAACCCAAACTTACTATTTAGTTAGCAAAGAAGTTATTTTTATAAATTCACGGAAAAAATTTAAAGATTTAATATAAATCCGGTCAAAGACTAATTTATTAGGCTTAAAACTTAAACTTACTGTTTAGTTATTAGAGAGATTGTTTTTACAAATTCACAGAAGAAAAAGACTAATTTTTTAAGGTTAAAACCCGAACTTACTATTTAGTTAGTAGAGAGGTTGTTTTTATAAATTCACGAAAAAAATTTAAAAACTTAATATGAATACGATCCAAGACTAATTTTTTAAGCTTAAAACTCGAATTTAATATTTAGTTAATAAAGAAGTTGTTTTTATAAATTCACGGAACAAAATTTAAAGACTTAATATGAATCCGGTCCAAGACTAATTTTTTAAGCTTAAAACCTGAACTTACTGTTTAGTTAATAGAGAGGTTGTTTTTGTAAATTTACGGACAAAATTTTAAAGACTTGATATGAATCCGGTCCAAGACTAATTTTTTAAGCTTAAAACCTGTACTTACTGTTTAGTTAGTAGAGAGGTTGTTTTTGTAAATTTACGGCAAAATTTTAAAGACTTGATATGAATCCGGTCAAAGACTAATTTTTTAAGCTTAAAACCTGAACTTACTGTTTAGTTAGTAGAGAGGTTATTTTTATAAATTCACAAAAAAAATTTAAAGAATTAATATGAATTCGGTCCAAGACTAATTTTTTAAGTTTAAAGACCGAACTTACTGTTTTGTTAATAGAGAAGTTGTTTTTAAAAATTTATGGAAAAAATTTAAAGATTTAATATGAATTTGGTCTAAGACTAATTTTTTAAGCTTAAAACCTGAACTTATTGTTTAGTTAGTAGAGAAGTTGTTTTATAAATTTACGAAAAAAAAAATTTAAAGACTTAATATGAATCCAGTTCAAGACTAATTTTTTAAGCTTAAAACCTGAACTTACTGTATAGTTAGTAGAGAGGTTGTTTTTATAAATTCACATAAAACATTTAAAATTTTAATATGAATCCGATCCGAGGCTAATTTTTTAAGATTAAAACCTAAATTTACTATTTAGTTAGTAGAGAAGCTGTTTTTATATGTTCACAAAAAAAAATTTAAAGACTTAATATGAATTCGGTCTAAGACTAATTTTTTAAGCTTAAAACCTGAACTTACTGTTTAGTTAATAAATAGGTTGTTTTTATAAATTTACGGAAAACATTTAAAGACTTGATATGAATATAGTCTAAGACTAATTTTTTAAGTTTAAAACTTGAACTTATTATTTAGATAGTAGAGAGGTTGTTTTTATAAAGTCACGGGAAAAATTTTAAAGACTTAATATGAATTCGGTCTAAGACTAATTTTTTAAGCTTAAAACCTAAACTTACTGTTTAGATAATATAGAGATTGTTTTATAAATTTAATACGGAAAATTTTAAAAATGATTGAAAGAAAATAATAACTAAATAAATACATAAACGAAAAAATATAAATAAATAAATAAGTAATTAAAATATAAAATAAATAAATAAAATAACCAAACTCAACCCGTCACCATTTTAAAAAAGAATTGATGTTTGAAATTAAAAGACATTATCATAGAAAATTTAATTAATTTAGTTCCAAAGAGGATAAATATTGTAAACTACTCAGAATGGACTGAAGTGAGGATACAACAGAAATGAAGCTATCCACCGTGGGCTAGGCTTGTGCAGGATCACAACTATGTTTTTGGGCTTCTTAATGCAAAATAGTAAATGAAAGCTTACAGGGATAACAATAGATATGATCTATTTTCTATTCAAACTTGAGGCCCGGGTTCGTATGGCCAGAACCGGTCCGCTCTGGAACTTTAATACAATTCAAAGTTCAATTAACTCAAATTTTATTTATTGACTCGAATGGCTTCAGGCTAAATCGAAGTCAACTTTCTATTTTTCGGTCTCCAAACATACTACTGTTTCTTTAAGGTTATGCCAAAGCTTCGGTCTACCTATTGGAACTGAAGTTCATAAGCATCATTTAGAGAAATTAGCATTTGGAGAAGAAAGGTCTCAAGGGTGATTATCGTTAATCAAGCTTTGTTTATAGAAAGTTTTGGTTGGAGGGTCAGCTTCCTCAACTAAAACTAACCTAAACCTTCACCTTTATTTACTTTCTTATAATGATGGCAACTGCATTTGAGTGCGTGTGGGGTAAAGTATCATGTGTATGTATACTATAACTCGTAAATTAGGTATTTCGAATAAATTACATAATGAGTTCGTGATTTAAAATTACTTAGATTCGACAACAAAGGCCTCGTTGTGATTTGTGTGGAATGCGCAAGTTATTATAGATCGATCCGTTCACGCTCCGTAACTGACAGTTATTTATGTGATGACAATTTGCTTAAAAATATGCTCAAATTAATTGAGTTTAAGTTTAAACTGATATTTTTTTACGTAATAAAACAATATTTGTTGTTGTATAAATCAAAACGAAATCTTCAAATAATGTTATTTCGTTGAGCTCGATCAGGCTTCTGGTCTACAAATTCAAATGAGCTTAGTTTCGAGCTTGAGTCACTAATTTTGAACCCGATTGCACCTAATAAAAAGTTTGAGTTGGGGTCGTGTTATAAATAATCCGAACCTAATTTAACCTGTTGCCAAATCTATACGAAACAAGAGGGAAAACAAAGTTAATTGTCATTGCTTCAACTTGTAGCATACCAAAAAGAAAAGGCTATCCATAACATTTTATGATTTTACAAGTTGAACCCCACATTCTTAGCTATTTTAAAAAAATTTAACTTGACAAGTTGTTTTGATATGACTTATAGCTCATTGGATACCAACCAATGCCATTATTAAATCCTAATTATGATGTTACCAAACCTCTAATCTCATGACCACACCATTCATTTGATAAAGTCAACAAACAGCCAAATAAAATTATTGATGCATTATTAAGAATTTTGGATATCAAATATTCAGATAAATTTGTTGAGTGATAGCTATGGCTTCAGTCTTTCTCCTTACTTTTTTGATAGTGATAATTATTAAAAATTATTTTATTAATTAATTAGTTAGTTTGTATAAATTAATTAGTTTATTTTTATTCAACACACTTTTTTAATTAAATTTTAACAAATTTTCAATGTCCAATTATAGTCTCCTTATTTAATTATATTTTAATAATTTTAAAATTTTCAATCTTCATTATATACGGATTAATTAAACGTTTAATCATTCAATCTCTTATTTTAGGTAGTTGGATTTCTGAAACAATGATTTGACTAATAATCCTAAACACATTGGTTTAAAAATCAAGATTTCATCATCCAAAAATCCTGAGATTATTTGGATTAGATCTTTTAAGATTGAGCTTCTGGATTAATATTAAAAGACTCAAAACGTGAAGGGCATTTGAAGCACTTTGTTCCTGTTAGGGTATTCCTATTTGGTATCACTTAATTTTGTCCATATATTTATATTGACTCTATATAAATGTATGAATGAGATTTAACGGAACATGGTAAGAATTGGTTAATTGGAATAGAAAATCTGATCCCGATCTTAGGAACCTTTGAAATCATTAAGAAATGAGTGGTCTCACTCAAGTAGGAAAAAACTTTAACCACCCAATATTATATACATTGAAGACCGACCACCAAGCAATATAAAACCCAAATTTGATTACATCAAAGCATAGACATTATCCTACATCCATTCTTTGTCAACTTTCAAAGAAAACAATATACATATAATCTCATTGTAATTCCAATATAAAGATAAGGTAGGTTTCATAAATTTTTAGTTGTTTGTTTAATATTTTTAATTTTAAATTAAGTTTAAGTTGAATCTCTCAAATTCGAATCTAATTTAAAATTTAATTAAACAATGAAGATGAAATTAAATTAGACATGGTAGACAGAATATATTAAATTCTCTTTTTAAATTTTAAATTTTAAATTAAGTTTAAATTGAATATTTCAAATTCGAATATAATTAAACCATGAAGATGAAGTTAAATTATTTATAGTAAACAGAATATATTAAATTATCTTTTTTTTATTTTTTAATTTTAAATTAAATTTAAGTTGAATCTCTCAAATTTGAATATTATTTAAAATTTAATTAAACCATGAAGACGAAATTAAATTAGATGTAGTATACATAATATATT
Organism: Erythroxylum plowmanianum; assembly: GCA_025531925.1. NCBI lineage: Eukaryota > Viridiplantae > Streptophyta > Magnoliopsida > Malpighiales > Erythroxylaceae > Erythroxylum > Erythroxylum plowmanianum. Next base: position 29,753,035 of record JANVCQ010000001.1, read on the forward strand.
AAATTCTTAACTTTGTTAGCTATTACTTGTTTCATGTAATTGGATATTTCAATTTTTGTAGTTCTATACATAGAATACTTTAACAAATCAAGTTATAGATTATTTTATTAAAAAAGGTATTGAAAAACCACTAGCATTAATAATGCAAGAATACTAATGAAATTCATGTTAAAATGACATGCATTCACTATTTGATTAGGTTGTGGAATAGCATTAAAATTTTGATGTGTTCTTGATATAACAACAATCCATTTTTTGTTGGATTTGTATTTATTTATTTAGCAAAGGAAGACCGACAGTGCTCACTAATGTTTTAAAAATTAGTCTAAAATTTAAACCAGTAAGACAAAAAATTTAATATTTAAAAGGTTCAATTAATATTAGACCTTTATAAAACTGACTAAAGATTAAACAAAATTAAAGAATTTAAAATATAATTGAAAAATATCTTATTTACTTTTTGAATAATTTTAAGTTTAATTAAAAAAGATATTATTAAATAAAAATTAATTGATTTATTTTATTTTTAGGAACTTATTAATTAATAAAAATTATCTGATTGATTAATAAATTGATATGTTTTTTAACAAGAAAAATTATTAAAATAAATCGAACCAAAAAGTTAAAAACTAAATCAAAAAGTAAAACAGTTCAAAATTTTTATATTTGAATCAACCGAACTTATTAGATTTTTTAATCATTAATGCTCATTATTACAAACACTAATTTATTTCTCCAATTTCTTAACTAAGAAGCAAAATTCATATTGGCCCATGTGAAAATCATTATGAAAATGATTGGTTTTCACACAATAAATAGGATTGTGACCCTTTTTTTCCTTTAGGAGTTGAACCATTTCTTTTGAAAATAATTGAATTAAAAGGGACATTTTAAATCATGAAATTCACATTAAAATTAAATTTAAGATTGTAGAGTTCAAAATTGAAAAGAAGAAATAAGCTTAAGAGTTCATTTAATTTTGCTATTTTCTAATTTCAATACAATCATTTAAAATTTGAAATTTCTTTAGAAAGATTATGTTCAACAAAGTCAAAGTTTAACGAATCTAAGTGTGATTAATTAGTAATTGACTATTAAACTAAATTAAGAAACGTAATTATTTAAAAATTATGTTTCTAATTTTAGATTACTATAGAGATTTAAATAATTCATACTCTTCCACACGCCTTATTATTCAATGAACTAAAATAAACAAAAAAGATTTCTTCTATCCCAAATTCATTTAAAATGGAGTAATATCAATTCATTATCATCACATCTAGACCGAAGTTTTCACAATAAAGTAAAGTTTGAGGAAGTATGATAGTATGCAGTTTTATTCCTATATAATAGAGAAATTATTTTCGGTAAACTCACGTGCAAATGTGACAATATCAATAATTGTAATTAATTCCTGAATCCATCTTTTGTTATTATATAAAAATTAGAGATTAGAATCATATTTAACTCTCTCTTTCTATCTCTATCTTAACGTGCACACACGACCAACAGAAACGCGTATACATGAGAAGAATAGCTTACCAAAAACCATCAACCCGAAACAAGATTTGCTTGCACGATCGCGCAAAGCGTTGAGAAACCAACAGAATCAATACAACAGAAGAGGAAAGATAAGGTGGGAAGCGTGTCACCACTCTCGTAGAGATATTCGTTTCCTGTTTTAAGCACACTGTCAGTTTTCTTAGTGCTACAAAGGTATGCATTGCCCATAACTTCCAGTTTCTCTCTCTCTCGTAAAGCTTCCATCTTTTCGACGGATTCGATGTGGGTTTTTGATTTTCTCTGCATGGTTCCATTCTAAATGGGATTTTAGTGATGGTTTTCTGAGTTATGACTGCTTTTGGTGCGTTTTTAGACGTTTTTTGTTTTTGTAACTCTATTGTGATTCTTTTGGTATTCGTGTTCTGTTCATACGTGGTTTGTGTTTCGATTCTTTGGTTGGTTAGATCGTGCTTTGTTTTCGATTTGGTCGTGGGGTTTGAAGACTGTATGATCTTATCTGTAGGTTAAGCGTTTTCATTTGTTTTGTGATTGACGTCTGTTTAGCTTATTATGGTTTAATATCGTACTGATTTCGCTCTGTGAATTCTCACTTCATTCGTGTTTGTGATGGGAAATGGTAAGTCTATGGTAGGCTGATGCTTGTCCTTTCAACAGTCTTCATTTATGTGCTAATTTTATATGAATTTCTTCACTGATATTTTTGGTATTGACAAGTCAGGCTTTTGCGCCGACTCGTTGATAGTTGGTATAACGTGTGAATTTAACTAATAAAAGGTTTGACTTGGTAAATCAAAATAACATGATCTTGTAAATTAGTATAAGAATGATATAGTTTTTTGGTCTTTTCTACTGTTCAAATGTAGTTCAAAAGCAGAAAGCATGAAAGTTGTCAGTAGAGCTTTTGAGTTGGTTAAGTTTGGAGATTTTCATTCTCTTGGATTTTGTTTCTTTCCTTTTTAATATCGATATGGACTAGGAACTTAAATTTTATTCGTACTTCACATAATTGATAATTTATGATGTACATGTATTTGTTTTTCTCCTGACACTTGCTTACTTTATTGTTTCCTTTTGCAGGTGAAAGATTGTAGTTGTCTTTTGTTGGAAGTTGTTGGAAGTTCTCTGTAATATCCAAACAGATACTAGTGAGCTCTTTCTCTGTAGAGCATAATTTGACAATAATATTCCTCATCACTCAATAAAAGTATTACGTTGTTTCCACGTCTCTGTAATCCATTGTTATCTTCCCTTTTTTTTCTTTTTTGTTTTTAATTTCAGATGGCTGAGAAGAGTACTAGCCTACCTGTGAGCCCAATGTCAAATGACATGAACCAAGTTAAACCCAGGAGAAGCTCTCTGGGAAACTTGAGTTCAGCTAAGAATGGAGAAAAGTTGCTTCCAAGTTATCTCCGAGCTTCTAGTGGTTCATGCCATGACCACTGTAAATATGGGGGGAATCATAAATTTGAAGAAAAAGCAAGACATCCAATGAGAAGAATCTTAAAGAAGTCACCAGATGACCACGGTTCGGTGGAGGTTCAGCCAGAGAGGGACAAGACATTGACAATTAAAATCAAATCTAGTGCTAAGTCAAAAACTGTTTCAACCAGTACTCCTGAAGTTGGCCAGGAAGTCCCAACGAAATCAATTGACAATAAGACTTCATTATTCAATAAAGTTCTGACCGAGAGAATATCTGATGGAGCTTTGTTAACAAAGTCTCTTGACCGAAAAATGCCATTGTCGAGAGTAGTTGTGACCAAACAGAAAAAGCAGGGAGTTTTAGCATACTCTGTTGATGGCCAAAGTTCTGTATCAAGTGAAACTTGTGATGATAAGAAGAAAAAGAAGTTGGATCAGGAAAACAAGAAGACACCAGTGGTTAGGTCGAAGAAATCTTCTGATTTGAAAAGCCATTTGTTACAAAAATCTACAAAGCAGGTATTATCTTCTTCTAAAAAATTAGAGATCTCTCTGGAGAAATCTTCATTTAAAGCAAAAGAAGTGAATTACTCCGCAAAGTTTGCTACGTCAAGTTTATCATCTTCTGGAAAAGCACAGGCCTCTGTGAAAATGTCATCTTCAAAAGCTAAAGAGATTAATGCAGCCGATGACCATGCTTCTTTTTCTTCAAAAGCTAAAGAGATTAATGCAGCCGATGACCATGCTTCTTCTTTGAAGTTTAAACTATCATCCCCTGGCACTTTGAGAGATTCAAGTGCAAAAAAGAATAATTATGTGAAGAATGAACAGATGACAGGGTCCTGCAAGGAATTTGTGAAGAGGATATCATCCCATAAAAATGCCTCAAGTGGGGTTGCAATTGGACTGGCATCCCCAAGAGCTTCTCTTAGAGTTGCAGGCCTAAATGCAAGGAAGAATAGGGGTTTGAAAGTTGTTTCTTCTCTTAAGAATCAGAACAGGTTAGATATAGTTGACACTAAACAGCCCAAGCCTGAGAGTGCCACCCACCCCGACTTATCCAAAGAAGATGCTGAAGTTACTTATGGCGATGAGGTCCGGGAGAAGACATTGCATGTGATCAAGATGGAGACTGAGAACAAATATTTGGAATCTGATTGCAATGAGAATATTTCTGTGGAATCATCCCAGTCACCACTAGCATTATCCGAGTCCCAACCTCATCTGAAATCTCGTACTCCATCAACTCCTGATGAAGATGATGAAGGCGAATCTGATTATAACATTTCTGAAACAGAATACCACACTCATGCTGAAAATGGTGAAATTGAGCAAATAGAAGAGGCAGTAGCTTGTGAAGGGGTTAACAAATTGAGAAGTATGAGGGCTGGGACCATTCTTTCAGGCCACAAGGAGAGGCAACCTGTAAAATTACGTTTCAGGAGGGGAAAAGTGGTTGAAATCCAGTCGAAGAATGATAGTCCAAGGAGGCTTAAGTTCCGACGAGGGAAAGTGTTGGGTGATGACAAAAACCTCAAAGCTGATGCCCGTATAATCTTCAGGATGAAAGCAGCTGAAGTAGATAGAAATGAGAGCAAAGCTGATGCTGAAAAAGTCAATCTAAGACATCAAGATGTGCACAAAAAGAAAGACCCACGGGGACTTTTCAATAATGTCATTGAAGAAACAGCAAGCAAACTCGTTGAGGCCAGGAAGAGCAAGGTTAAGGCTTTGGTGGGTGCATTTGAAACAGTGATCTTTCTCCAAGATGGCAAACCCTCTCCAAATGTTGTCTCTTGAGTTGAGATTCAATGCAAAATGAAAAGAAAATTAGGAAGAAATTAAAAACACAGATTTTGGAATTGATCAAAATAAATGCCGATGATAATAAAGCTGGATTGGGATGAGTACTCTTCTATTCACTGTCATTTGGATTCACAAAAGAAGCACAAGAAACTGAACATAAGCTTCAAGTAATAAGCTTATCCAGTTATGGAAACACAGGGGTAGATTGGTTCTGCTGATAGACTTATGAAAAGTTCTATGAACAATCTTTACATTTCCGAACAATCTTTGAGGGTATGTTCTTCTTCTCTTTATGAAGTTTTTGCCTCATTTGATAGGTTTTATTGTGTGAATGAAAGAAGAATAACCATGTACAGTTGGGGAGAAAAGGGAAGCGCTGCATTGTGTGAATCTTTCTAGTTTTCTTGTCAATTCAATATGATCACTAAGCATGTCTTTTTCCTTGTATGTTTTTGGTTTTCAAGAATGAATAGATTGGTGGCAAGTTGTATTCATTTGTTACTGCAATTTGTTTGGAGGAAACATGTAATTCCCTGTATGAACTTTCTAATCTCTATCCAGAGAATCTGTGTCTGAAGAAGCATTTATTGGAATTGCTTTTGATGTTGCAACAAGTTTTCTTGTGTGACATAAAATCTAGCACCATTGGTCTGTGTTCTGTTCCAGCTTTTGATGGTGTACCCACTCCTTTGATGGGTTGATATAGGTACATCAACCCTTTGTGGGATGTAGGGGAGCAATCACCATAAGTGTGACATAACCCTTTCTCTGCTTGAAGAAAAACTTCAAGCAAAAGGGTATAAGCTAATTTAACAAAATTGATTATGATCAGTTTGAATCGGATTATGCTGGTATTGTTAAAAACTGATCAATTTAAACTTAATTCATTGATTTTAAATCAAATTGGATTAACATTGTTTGTTTATACTTAAACTGGTTTTTTTGCCTTTTTTTTATATGTGATTTTCTTGACAAAAACATAAATAGTAGGGCTAAGCAATGAAATGAGAATTAGGGTTAATGTAATGAAAGTTAAACTATTTTGGCTCTTTTGGATTAATTTAAATAAATAGATATAATTTAATTAATTAATTAATTAAAATTTTATTAAATAAAACAATATTATTTTATTCTTTTATTTTATCATATTTTAAACTTACAAAATAAAATATCATTCAACTTGTATTGTTATTATTTTTACACATAATTTAATGAAAAAAAGAAAAATGTAATTCCAAGTCCTTCATATATTAATTTATATTAAAAAAATTTTATCTTTCAAATAATAAATTATTACTATAAGATAAATTAATACAGTCTTAGGAATCATCTCCATAAGAAAGACAAGAATGATGATCCTATTCAATTCAATTGTCATATAGAGTCAAATTTACAATTTTGTCATAATCACCTTTATATTAAATTTTGTCACCATCAATAATAATTTGATTCTTATATCAAAAAAAGATTTAATATTATTTTTTTCAAGAAAATAATTTAAAAATTGATATTTATACCTCAATATTTATTTTCAATCCAAGCATTTATTAATGGGATATAATATATAATATATACCATTAATAACAAAAATTTAAATCCCAAAAATTATATACCTAACACGTGGATATATGTTTAGGTCTTAAAACTTATTATTATTATTATTATTAAATTGTTGTAAATTTAGTAAAATTTTAAAGATATCTTTAGATTTTTTTTTGTAGGTTTGAGTTTCGACTCATTTAAAATAATTGAATAAACTCCCTGTTTTGTTTTAAATAATTATTTTTGTAATTAATTATAACATTAATTAAATTAAAATCTCAAATTAATTTATTTAAAATATATAATTTATAAATAATTTAATATAATTAATACAAAAATAAAAATTAATACTTATACACAAATTCAAACTTACGTAAATTTATATAAATGTGTGAGAAGATTTAATAGGAAACGAAAATAATAACGTATGGTTAATCTTTCGTCATAATTAATATAAAAATAATGAAAAAACTTTTCGTGGACGTTATGGTCCTGGTCGAGGGAAGTAAACAGTGAAACTGTAAGCACATAAACTGTCAAAACGACAGTCCAATAGGGTACTGAAACATCTAAAACAAGTGGTCCCCAGTGGCTTCCATGCAATGTCACATATTATCTTTTACCTACGTGGCATGATCTTACTCGTCTTTGCTTTAAAGAGATAAGTGAGCTGGTTATGTTATCAATCTGTGTGATATTTTAATATTTTATTGTTTTCTTTCTTGATATGGAATGGAACTCTGCTCATCTCTCAAGTCTCATCTCTGCATTGGCTCTCCGTTTCTTTATCTGCAAGTCTCTATCTTTTTTGGCAGATAGGAATACCAAGCTTAGCTATGTTCCTTTGCATGTAAGTTTCCAACTTCTCATTTCTTGGATTAATGTATTTTTTTTTTGGGAACTTTTTGTGTATCTAACCGTGCGTTGGTTCTTAAAGGTATAATCTTTGTTTGTTTCTCTTTTCTTCAGAGTTCAATTTTTGGTTTTTGAGACATAAGGACGGGCATGCTTCTTTGGTGAGGTGAGAAATTGGGATCCAATCTACTCCCCGTCGCTTTGTTTGCCTTTAATTAGATTTACTGTGGGCTAGGGTTTGGTTTGTTTTTTTGTTTTCTTTTTATTTTTATTGCTAATTCTGGACAATCAAGTTAAAAGGTTAAGTTGTTTATTTTTTTAAAAAAGTTTCTTCTACATGTCCTCAAATTTGATTTGGGTTGTCAAACTGTTTGAAATCTTCACAGAATGGTCTTTTGGATCTGGAATCTTGATGACGAGGTGATGCATTGACAAAATAAGCTAAGTCTGTGTTTACTTGGTCATCTAGGCGGCCTCAATTATGGAATTTGGAAAGCTTTCATATTCCTAGTTTATTTGGTTCTATGGTGTGAGCTTTTGTCTATGCTTTATTGGGGTTCCTGATTTTCTTTTTTCACAAAAAAAAGGAATGGGAAACAGTTCAAAGATTGCTAATTTGGTGTCTTCATTTCCGAAGTAAAACCAAACCACAATGATGGCTTAGGCATGATTGTTTATGTTACTCCTTACTCTCTCCGAATTTGGGAAAGTTTCATAAGAGCATGACTCCTAGGACATGTAACTTTAGTATTACCAAAAGGTTGACTGGTGGAATTAGTAGGTTGTTAAAAAAGTAATGTCAGGTGCAGTCCTTTAAAAAGGTCAAAATTTGATATGTCATTTTGTTTCTGTAATACCAAAAAGAAAAGGTGATATGCAATTTATTCAAAGTTAGTTAGATCAGTCTTGGTGCTTTTTCTAGTATCCAGCTACTGCGGTATGATTCACCCTTTATATCTGTATATATTGTGGTTCTGTCAAATTGTGTTGATGAGTTATTAACAAAGGTGATTAAAATTATGGCAGTAGAGAGAAACCTTTTTTTCTACTGTTTATCTATGAACCACAAGTTCATTTTAGTATTTTAAGATCATGTTGGTTGTTCATTGATGATAACTTCCTTTTGATGATCTAGCGTTTGACTAGTGCATGATTTTCTGTCTTTCTGTTATAATTTGCGCTACATGACAGCATTTTGCTTTGTTGACAAATTCATATGTTGTGAATTAGTTTCTATCTGTTGGTTGAAGTTTGTACTCCAAGATCTACTTTTTTCTCCATTCCACAGAAACAACACCCTACTGCAATGCTTTAACTAAACTTTTAACTTGGCTTGTGACTGAGGTCTGAAATTTAGCCTCCAACTATTTTAGTCTGACAGTATGTGTCAGGTTCTGTATGTATTCCATTAGTATGAGTTCAGATCTTTGTGTCTTGGTAGTGTTTAATAAATTTCGCAAAGATTTTAATACTTTTGTTCCTTCCTCAATAGGCGGACTCAATGATCTTAACAAAGCAATATCGCTGCACACATTCATCAAGTTGTCAATGCATTAAAGGGCATCTAAGTGAAGATGCGATATTTCTAGTGTTTCAACGGCTGAACTGGAACCCTAAGTTGATTGCCACTCTATCATGTGTGTGCAAGTGGTTTGATGATCTTGCCAAGCGAGTTCTATGGAAGGAGTTTTGCCGCACCAGGGCCCCTAAAATGATGCTTGACTTACAATCTGGTGGAAGCCACAGTGTTGATGGGAGTTGGAGAGCACTTGGGAAGTTGCTTATTTACTGTTCAGGATGCACCAAGGGTGGTCTGTTCAATAATATTCATGTCCCTGGTCATTTTGTTTACAGGACTCGATTTTCTAGGACTTCAGGAAAGAGCTTTCTTTTACCGCAGTGCAGAACAGATGTTTTATATGTCTCTGACCCTTGTGAACATCTTGAACAAGGGGAAGAAGAGGAGGATTTGGGATTTTTCCGAGGGGTTTTCATATCATTCTCGGGATCAAAGGTCAGAAGTATGCTGATTAAAAAGGGGGCTCAATTTCATCCCACAGAGGTGTGCCCTTATTGTAAGGCAAAGCTGTGGAACATGGAACAAGCCAAAATGATACCGCAGAGTGCCAGCAGAAGGTTGGGTGCCTATGAGGATTGTGTTCAGTATTATGTGTGCCTCAATGGGCATATGCTTGGAATCTGCACTCTTTTGCCTTTGTCTGATTCAGAAGAGGCTTCTGAGTTAGCATGATGGTCAAAATGAGATTGAGGTATTGTCTCAATTGTTGATTTCATTTATGTTTTGACACGATTGGTGCTAAAGTAGTGTTTAGAGAGAATCAACAGGACAGTATCTTGCTATTGAATCTGATAAAGGACCTTTTCACCTTACGATCATTTCAAGCATACTACTGGATGTTTTGGTCACTACCTTTTAGTTTCGTAACATTCTCATGTTGACTTGATTCTTGAATTGCCAACAAGAGAAACAACTATGAGAAGTCCTTGGATAGGATAAATACGTTCAAACTTAATTAAGAAGAATCGAGGATGACTTGATAATACTTGGTTTATGGACCTCATGGTCAATGAGATGCCTTCTGAGACAATGATCTTTCTGATTAAATCCATTACTTCCTACATCTCATCAATGAACATATGTTTGTCTTCTCTGAAATAACAAAATATATTTATGTGAAGATATTTTGCTGTCAAATCTTGTAATTGTTACAATTTAGCTACAGTTGATCTTGACCTAGTTTGAGGATTTGATTTTACTTTAGTTGTGGCCATGCTTCATGCAATTTCGTGGTGAGCTTTGGCTTCACCATGTTCCTCTTAGTCTCTGTTCCTTCTTCTCTTTGGTACTTTAATGTAATCATCTGTACACATCAGTGCACCTATATGTACTTGTTGCATGGGCAAAATGTTTTAGATGATCACTTTCAAAACAGCTTCACCTTCTTATGAATGCACTCAATTCTCTTTTTCCTTTTCACCTTTCCTTTGTTTTGTATTGTCATTTTTGGGTGTTATTTTTAACAATTATAATATGATATCACATGCTTCTTTGTCATACATGCTGCATCCTTAATACTCCAGCTCAGCCACTAATGTGTCTATGGAAGCAAATTTAAGTTAAACTTTGCAAATGTTACTAGCATATCATTTTCTTCTTCTATGTGCTCGATGTCCTTGTTATATTTATTTCTTAGAAGCATATTATGTGTGATCTTTCTTGTTAAGAATTTTCCACTAAATTGATATACATTATTCACATTGTTTGCAGGCATGAATTTTGTCCATGGAGCACTCAAATCAATGTGCATGCAACCTGTGAAGGCTGTCTGGTACTCTGTAAGGCTGGAGCTGCATCACAACTTCTGAATTGTTACTTCACATTCTTGCTATGGCCAAATGTTTCATTGTGAATGGTTTGTCCATTTGCTGACCGTTCTATTTTAATAGTTCAACTTACTGTGAGCATGTAATAGTGTGTACATTTTGTGCATGTCCTATACATTTATTTGGGTAGCAAGCTGAGGTCGAATAATCATACAGATCAAAACAATATAATGTGTGGCAACTGAGAATGAATTGCACCTACTTTGCAGATTCTAATTATCAGTTTGAATTACATGACAGCAGTTGGAAGAACTTCCAAGGGATATGCGGCTCTGCTGAGAGCTAATATTAAGTTATTGAGCAGAGTTCCTTTTGATCTGATATTGATAACATTATAAATTAACATGAAACTGTGGGTGTTCTTGTTCTGTTTTTTGGCTATCAAGATCAGATCAAACATGCAACAAATAAAGTGTAATTGTCTTAAACATGCAAACCATTGGCATAATCAAGACACCATTGACATCTCTTCCCTTATAAATAAAGCATTTATAAGTAGGGATGATAAAACCGGTTCTAGCCGGAAGTTAAATGGGTCAAAACCCGTTTAGTCATAATTGGACGGCAAAGCTAAGTAGATGTGTGATGCATTCTAAGCAAGCAAGCATTGATCATATCTGGCAAGAAAGTTGCATTTGCTTTTGAAGTATGATTAAACAGCAATCTGTGGACAAGGATACAGGAACTCGACACTGTTATTAAGGCTTTAAGGGGAAAGCATATTGTTGTCTAAAGCATATACCAACAGAAACAGGTCACTATATTTATAAAATTTACAGCAGGAACATATTGTCTCTTCTTGAAGGAATTCCTAGTCTAAAAGATTTGAATGTGACTGATTAAACAAGAACTTTCACTACATTCCACTGCATATGGAACTTCTACTGAACACAGTAACCACCAATATGTAATGAAATCTAGAAGAATTCAACATCAGGGAAGAGGTTCCTCCAAGAAAAATTTTCAACAATCTTTAATATATTTTACTTTGCAGATTCTTCCATGTATGAAGAGTTGTTTCAACTTAACAATCAAGTGTGACAAGGCTTGCAATTTTATGGAAAGGCTTCCACCATTGATGACCTGTGAACTGAATGAACAAATCGGAGACCATTCCATAAGAAACCAACATTTATTTTTCTTACCAGCTCTCAACACTTTAACTGCATGATTTAAAAAGGTAACTGAAATAAGAAAAGATCTAACTTGAAGCCGGTAATATACTGATAAGAGAAGTTTAAACGATCATAAGCAGAATTTACCCTAATAACATCCTTTTGCAGCCGCAGGCTATAGTATTACACAGCCACATCTCTGTTTCACATGCTTTTCTAGCCTCTTCTCTGCAACACCGCAGAAAGGATACACATCTCAGTAGGGTATGAGTGGGGCACAGAAAATTAAATTGTCAGATTGGCAAATGACCTTTTTTCCTCCATTAGAATGATAACAATTACATTGTGTTGTAAAAGCTAATAGGACCTCATTGAAATGAACATATTTACATACGACTTCTTTCCAAGAGACTACTTGATACCAGTGGTGGAAAAAGGGTTTGTCTCGTCTAGCCTACCATATCGAGTTTCAGGCTGAGTTATAGTTCGGAGTTTCAGGTTGGCCCAATTAAAAGATCTTCATTTTGAGTGCTTGATTGATTGTCAGTACCTTTTTCCAGGGAAGGTGGCTGCACAACAACATGCATGGTTGTTATCCCACCTGGAATGTCACACAGTGGGCTTCTGCATTCTGCTATTGTTCTGTTATTCTCCAGAACTCTGCCTGCACTTATCAACTTCACGTCCTTTATCGTCCTTGGCCCATGATCCTTCTCTGGTCATTAGAAAGTATTAGTTAGATTTTGCTTGAGAAAGCAGTGATTGAGACAGTAATTCCTATGCTAGCTTTTGGTCACTCCAATATATCCACTCCCAAAAGGTTGGAACAAGCAATACATATGTAACTACAAGCAATATGTGTAAGTCATCATTCCATTCCTAAAAACAGACCAAAGAATCAAAATTATGGGAACAAGAAATGCAAAAGATTTTCACTCTGAGCTAGTACAACAGACCTTTAGGCCATTGAGCTAGAATGTTTTCTTTCAAGGTTGCTACGCTTGTAGCTGCAGGAAAGGATTTGGGACCAATATCAGATCCATCAGTCAATCGAAACTTTATCTCTAGCTGCTCTTGAACACCCTCCATCTTTATAGAAGTGCAGGACTTTCAAAACCCAGATACCTGAAAACCTTCAAATGAAACTTTTCCAAAACTCTCCAAGCACCTTAATTGAATTCTCTTTCAAAGATAAATACTCGCATCACATACAGACAGATCTCCTGCAGATTCTTAGCTTGGTATCTGTCATATGGAAATAGACAGATGTAAATGGGAAGAACGGTCCTTTTGACCTATAAACCTGTTCTTGTACACTGGACAAGGCAATCTGGAACCGGTACAAGTATGGAAATGAAACGCTTTTTAAGTATACAGTGCTTCTCTGGAATTCAATGCAATGCAAATAAACAAGAAAAGAAGCAAACAAGATGTCAGAATTGTGCAACGCAAACGTGCAAGGACAGTAAAGCTAAGATCTTTGGAAAGATCAAAAGGCCACCTAATTGTCTCTACTGGATTCCTCCAAGCTGAAAGAAAGTGATCAACCTTCGTAAGAAATAGTTATATCAACATCTGATACAGTCCAGAGAAGAAGAATACCAAAGATCACCACTAGAAATGGAGTGGAGAACCCAAAACCCTTGGTTGGTCAGCTTACTTGGCACTAAAATTGATCTGGATAAGTTTTTTCTTTGGCTCCAAGCCTCGTGCTTGAGAAGAAGTTAGAAAGAAGAAGCAAAGAGGGTATCAATATTGAATCATTAAAGAAGAGGAAGAGATCAAATAAATCCTCTATGAAGCGATTGTTTTGGAGTTCCCAAATTCTCTATACCATTGGTCAATGCTTCCAAGCTTTGGCTTCTCTTGCCAATCTCCTGAGACAATGAAAATGGACAGATTTCTCCTCTGATTTGTGCAAAAGACAGTCTTTTGACTTAGTTTCCAATGCCAACAAAAAATTAAAAAACTTCGAAAGCTTACCAAAATCAGCAGTAACACATGCTTTATACTCACCATATAAAACAAAGTAATGAATTAGTAACATTGAGAAGATGTGACGAGTTTCCCAATTAGATACAAATGAGAAAAGGAGAAAAACACATCATATTTTGCTCTACTAAGCTAATCTGTAACGAGAAAGCTTATTACCCACTTAAACCATTCTTTATCTGCATTTAAGCTATGCCACTTCTCCAGCTAAAATATGCACAAGATGTGAGATGCTTAAAGCTCATTATAATAATAGATAAGCATGTCAACCGACTCAAAGAAGAGTTTTACCCATCAAACACAATATTTTGAATGATCAAAAACTGAAGGTAGCTACACCAACTAAGGAGGGAGTCGCTATAATAGGTGGTAGATGATGTGAGCACTGACCTGAGGATCCATAGAAGTGGGGCCATATCAAGTAACTACTGAAATATGACAACGTCAAATGCTTAATCTTGGTTTAATCTTGCTGATGGTGGTTGTTACCTCTTATTGTTCTTCATCTCTTATTAATTTTCTGGGATTTTCTAATAAGGAGATTGCTTGAGTTGGGAACATGGGTAATTTAAAAAAACCTTTCAGATTCTTCCTTTTGGTTTTCGGAAGAATCTATGAATAACTTATAAGAAGAAGAAGAAGAATCAACTAATGAGTTACATGATTATTAGTAAAGTCTTAATGAGTCACTTAAATTATTGATTTAGAAGATAAGAAAGCAAGATGCGGAGGGAGGGAGATCCTCTCCTCCCCTTACCCAATTCCCCCTGTTCCCAAGTAAGAACTTCTAATCAAATTTAGGGAATCTTTTGTGATAATTAAGAATTTCTTAGGGATAAGCAAATCATCAACTTGAAAGATTAGAAATTACCAAATGTGGCTGTTGGATGCTTGAAATCCGGCAACTATCGTCAAGTGGGTTTCTTGTCAACATCAACTTGGCAAGTTCCAAGAGTAAAGAATCTATTTGCTTTGAAGATATCAACAAATGAAGCTTGTGTCTCTACTTTGTGAGCATCTGTTTCAGGGCTTTTGAACTTATAGACACTACTCTTTCTTTATCTTTCCAGTTTTGAGAATCAGGAAACTTGACTTTTAATTGAGAAGTTATATCTAGATAGCTGAAAATTGAATTAATCAAACTAAGGAGTTGCATCATCAGGGAACTTCAAAGAACTTGAGTGAAGATAATTTCAGGCGTTTCATTATCTTCTTTAAATTTACCATAATTAAGATGGTTAATGACCTTCTAAGGTACTTCTATGGGATACTGAACTTAGTTGTCCCAAAGGTACTTCCTTGAGAAGGCCATGTCTTGCCCATTCCTCCATTTTTGTAATGAAGCTTCTGTGTGCAGACAGAAACTTGAGTCAGGATTGTTAGATTTTTGCAGGTTTCATAAGCCAAAACTTGACTGCTCTGCAGATAGGACCTTGGGGAAGAAGGACCATAAATATAATTAAGTAGACTAAACTTGGATCCAATCCACAGCTCATTACAACCACCCTTTTTGCTCATAAGCTAATCAGAGAGAAAATAAATAGTAGTCCTTTAGCATACAAAAGTTGTTCTTTTCCTCTCTACCGTATGAAAGAATTATTGGACAAGAAAACAGAAACTTGGAAAGAATTTTCTGCACATTTTTGGAATGTTCCTCATGAATCATACAAAAGAGATATCAATATATGGCCTAAACAGCTCCCCAATTAATTGGGACAAAGCAATCTCCATTACCTACTCCTAAATTCCATCAATAGTGATCTCAGTTTAACAAGGAAAAAATGGTATGAACAAAATTGAGAAGACAATCAGGGAACAAGAGAAAAATCAAAAGAAAAGGCATTTCTGGGCCAATAGGTGAGCCCTTGCATAAAGAACTGTCCCAGCCTTCCCCATCCTTTCATCAATTCATATGACAAATCAGCTTCGTCCATTTCCTATCTTGTGTATACTGCTTTATTTGGAGGTACTGCCAAGAAACCAGGCTAGAATGCAGCAGCAAGACCAACAGTGGTATCTCGTTTCCAACCAAAAAATTGACAGATTGCTATGTTACAGTTTGAAAGAATGAATCTGGTTCCTGCTAGTGATGCAGGTCCTTTGCGCTAAAGTGTGACGGACGGTGATTTCTGACCAGAAAGCTGCCTCCTGGTCAAATTTCCGCTTGCCATGTGTGAGGATCTTGGGAAAATTTCGCAAAGTGAAAAAACTCAACGGCGCCTGAATTACATGTGTCTACTGCCATCCCAACTATAGCTTCTTACTCCTGAAATTGAATGACTATGACTCCAGTATGTGGCAGTTCCTAACAAAGTCACTAGAGTAGTTAACATATTTGGTCCAAAATGGCCGGAGATGATCAAAGCCGATCTGCAACCATGGTTTTGACTGGCCATTGTAGTGGATGACAGCAGCCTTTTTTACACTCTCAATGTTAGTCTTATTCTGATAGCCCAATCCAAGCATATGCCATGATGGATCAATTGGGTGAACATGACCCTTAAATGCAATCAAAGCTGGAGGTAAAGTCCCAAGTTTCCACATCGTCAGATTTGACTTGAGATTCTGTAGGGGAAAAAAAAAAAGACGGAAACTTAGAACCCTGGCAATAATGTTGCGGTAATCGTTTCAAGCAGCTAGCAGAAACATGTATTGGTACTCAAGTAATACTCCAGTGTAGTGGCTGTCCTTTTCTGACCTTGCATAATCATTTAAATGTCTCTTGCTCCACAGTTCAATGGAAAATAAATGCCTTTCAATTCAATTTTAGTGATATGATCGGGAACTACTTCCACCCTCTCACATGCTTCTTATACCTTTTACTTTCATACATATAATAAACAGGAAAAGTCTAGTACTCACATATATAATCAAACAGGGTGGAAGTGTAAGGACCAAGAAAATAAACTTTTTGTTAAAGTCACTGCTAAGCGCAGAAAATCAAGAGAAGCATATAACCTAAAGAGATTATCCAATTCACAATGGAGGGAAAGAGATTGTGCAAACAGAAACTCGTATAGACAATCCAGTAGATAAGGAAAAAGCCATTCTATTTCATAAATCAACTAGTTACTATTCCAGTTCAGCCTCTCATATAAATGAGACAGAAAACATGGACAGAAGAAGGCATAAGAAGTATGCAGACCAGTGGGAATATAGTAAAAGGGCTTACTTCTTTCAGCCAAGAATGGTAAGTTTCTCTTATATTTGTCCTCCTCCATGCACGAAGATCAAATATATTCATCCCATATGCCCATGCACATTCATTTGGGTCCAAATTCTTCTGTATGAGGGGATGGGAAAAATTGAAGTAGTTCCTGAAATGCTTAGACATAACCCAATCATCTTCACCTTTACAAGTTTCTACAGCTCCATTAACCTTTCCCTCAAGGTCAATGTACCAAAGTGGAGACAAATCACGCTGAATTACTACATCATCGTCTAAGAAAACCACCTTGTCGAGGTTTGGGAAAAGCTGTTCAACACATCAAGCAAGAATAAGAGGCCGAAGGAAGAAATGAAAATGCAATATTATTAAAAAAATTCAGTGAAATGTAATTGAAAATAATGCAAAAGTACATACAAGTCAGAAAACAATGCCGAAGTACAAAAGAACGCAAGCAGTAAGTACTTCCTACCATCTAGATGTAGATTGTATCAAAATATTATTAACTTAAAAAAATCATTAAGTTCTGCTCATATCCGTCTTCTTTGTTTAACTAATATTCATTTTTGCTAGACTTTGTATCCTATCAGAATGATAGACTGCAATTCACATTATTTCTGGGAGCAAATGGACCAGTCCTTGAAAAACAGCATGTCAAATATCAAGCAGTCTGTTTCCTTTTTTCTTTTTCTTTTTTCTTTTTTGCATGTGGTATTCTTTACCATCTGCCACTTGTTCCCTATCTTACCACAAACAAATGAAACCAAAGTTGACTTAAGGAATGAATCTTCATGATTGATTACCTCAGGTAAGTATATGCGTAGATGGTTGAGTAAGGAAATATATTTTGGACTTCTAGCCTGCAATTTTGAAGCAAAAGTTCGCGGAGTTGTATCACTTAGATTTGTTCCTGCAAGGTGATTCCCATGATAATAATTCCTAATGCCATTGTGGTTCTCTACAGCTTCAAGCACAGGAACATTCTCTCTAGTCAACCAGTCAAACTGGTGAACACCCCTCACCTCAATAATTGCAGGGGAGACCGGGTTTAGCGCAAACCATGAGTGCATACCCGCATAAGTTTTCTTGTCCGTGATGACATGAAAAACTATCTTTTCAGGATGCAGAGATGACTGGACAGCAGAAGTGACAACAACTGAAGCAGCCAAAATGTTATCAGTTGACAGGACAAGATGATGGTAAGAGTTGTCTGAAAGTAAGGGAAGTAATTCTGGAGAAGGAAGCTGTTTGCGTGCATGGGCATTAGAAGAATATTCATCAGTCAAGCGAAGAGACAGACAGTGGATGCCTTTTGGAATGGAACTTGCAGCAAAGTGTTTGTTCATCAGCTCAGAAAACTTAGACTCCCTAATTTCTCTTTCAAATTTCTCCATCTGTTCAGAAAAAAGGATGTCAATTAGTACCAAATTATGGCTCCAACTCTCCATTGATAATTTCCTTCTTATTACTTTCACTAGGGGAATAACCACATTCTTCCCATACACGTTTGTCATGCTTTGAAGAGTGGAAAACAACTATGGTGCGTTAAAATATTTCACGAGACAGATATTAAGAAGCTCAAACTTTGTGCAAAACAATGAAGTTCATTCTAAATAACAAATTTTCAGTTAATTACAATCTTAGGAAAGCACCTAAATTTTAAATACAAGTAACATGACGGAGAAAAAATGGAGGTGTAAGAAGGATAAGTACTATCCTTGATGCATACACATAGAAGTGACCCAGCAATTACATAAATATGCAACTCCACTAACCAGGACAGGGATTTTTATTCCTATATCTAAAGAGAAAGAAGATCCTAATTGGATCAAAACAATTTGAAATTTTGAGTACATCAGGGTCTCATACAAAACAGGAGTTGTAAAAACACATGATACGCTTGCTTCAAGGGAAAGGGAAAGGAAGAAGATAATGCAAAGTCGTGATTTAACCTGTAATTTTTCCAGCTGAAGAACCTAACGTACCCTGACCAAAAGAAATGCAATGAATGTAAGCTAAAATGTAAGTATCATCTATTTAACTACAACAAATATTCCCGGCCAAACTTAAGACTTTCCAGTCTATTTTGATAGTATGTCTCTCTAAAGTGAAAATGGAATTCATGATTTCTTTTATCCTTTCCATTCAGAGAAACCATAGCAGCTTTAGTGTTCTACATTAAGGATTAAATCCCTGCAGTAACTTGACAATGGGAAACAAAAAAAGGAATTTGGAAGAATGTGACTCAAAAAGAAAAAAAGGCAAAATTCATAGCCTAATCTGATGAAAGAACCTTACACTGTCCCTGAACAGCTAGCTCTTAAACTTTGAAATTTTGACATGTTACACCTTGCACCACTGATAAGGAATCTGCTACTCTTGTGTACATAAAAGCAGAAACCAATATGGCATGAACAACAAAATCCAACTATCTTAAATATCTCCATTTTTTGTAAGCAAAAAATCTGGCAGGAGAAGAGAGGGGCACTCAAAGTCCCAATGCAATGGTATCTCCTAGATTCCAACAAAACAGGATAACAGGACTTATGATGGCTTGGATCTGGGCTAAGGTTTCATTCATTTTTGGCATGGCCTGCACCTCTCAGCATATTATTTGAAGACCTAAAATATTTAAAGCACTGAGCATATCTGTTCTTAATCTGCCTACTCCTGAGAGCTCCAAAAAAGGTGCCTTTCCTTTTCCTTTTCAAAACTAGCAATCCCCACTATTAGATATATAACCCAATGGTCTTTGAATCAACGTACAAGTGTAAAACACTAGAAACAACGCTTTCAATTATGACAAAGGCTGGCAAAATTCATAGCCTAATCTGATGAAAGAACTAACACTGTCCTTGAAAAGCTAGCTCTTAAACCTCAAAATTTTGACATGTTACACCTTGCACTACTGATAAGGAATCTGCTACTCTTGTGTACATAAAAGCAGACACCAATATGGCATGAACAACAAAATCCAACCATATTAAATATCTTCAATTTTTGTAAGCAAAAAATCTGGCAGGAGAAGAGAGGGGCACTCAAAGTCCCAATACATGTCCTAGATTCCAACAAAACAGGATAACAGGACATATGATGGCTTGGATCTAGGCTAACGTTTCATTCATTTTTGGCATGGCCTGCACCTCTCAGCATATTATTTGAGGACCTAAAATATTTAACGCACTGAGCATATCTGTTCTTAATCTTCCTACTCTTGAGAGCTCCAAAAATGATGCCTTTCCTTTTCCTTTTCAAAAACAGCAATCCCCACTATTAGATATATAACCTAATGGTCTCTGAATCAACATACAAGTATAAAACACTAGAAACAAGGTTTTGAATTATGAAAAAGGCTGAAAACTTTTGATCTCCCCACAAATGGTAGCATAGGCAAAACAAACAACAGTACAGATATTGAAGGCTTCAGATCTAAAGAAAATAATTTTTCAAACCATTCCACTGCACGAGGTATATCTAGAAACAACCATGCCCAAATAAAATTGCAAACCATTCCACTGCACAAGGTACATCTAGAAACAACTATGCCCATGTTTGAAAGGACATACCATGCCCCTCAACAGTAAAGCAAATGTGTTTGCATCGTATTTCTTGTCCTTCATCTCAGAAACAAGCTGATCAAAAGAACCAGGGAGCTCTAGACCATCTGGAATTTTCTGGGTGTTTACTTGATAAAGTATCTCATATAGCTCAGTAACCAGCCGCTGCTGCATTATCACCACATGAAAAAGATTCAGCTATATGCGCCACAAACAATCATTGGCCAATGAACAATCAAAGCACAATTGTCACTCAATTGACCAAATTTTGATGAAAGGAAGGAAAGAATGCCTTTACCCCTGAATTATCACCAATTCGAAGAATCCCTGGTCCCCCTTTCCTACCAAGACAAACTGTAACAAAAAGAAGAAAATAAGTCAAAAGTTCAAAAGAAACATAGTATATGCATTTGCCAAGTTATCTAGATCACAATCTAGTAATCTAGTTTCACTTCAAAACCACATTTAGTAATTCCAAAATTCTCATAATGTATATGAAAACCTTACAAGGCATTCTAATAATGCACACCAGACCAAAAAGATTTTGAAAGACAGCTAACATATGAGAGAAACTGTATCTGCAAATTTGCCATAAACAAGTATCTATAAGTCTGTCTTTACTATGAGAACCACATTATAAGTGTGTGATTTCACTCGAAACTAAGAATTAGCACGTAATAATATGTAAGTCTTCACGAAATTCATGATCCCCCACACGTAAAGATTAACCTGTTTAAGCAATCATGATCGTCATTTTAAACAAAAATTGGCATCTGTCATATGTCAATACAGCACGTCTAAGGATTATTCCTGTAATAGCAAAACAAAATGAATCAAATTTAAGTCTCGTGAATTCAGAGCAACTGATTGCAGTTCACATATACACACAACTGCATAACACGTGCCACAGAAAGAGAAGCATTGTAAGAGTAACACGTTAACCTCTGCAGAAATGCAATAGAAAATGAGATAATTAAGATCAAACCGTCACACATGTCATATGTCAATTCAGTCAGATACATATTTCTGTAAAAAGCATGCACATCCAGAAATGACACATACGAAAATCATAATTTGGGATTGGAAGACAAATGTATGATAAAAACAATCCACCAAATGGAATCAAGATCCATCCATCGGGTAACCATCACAATTCAATAAATTACTCATGTTACATCCAAAGATAGGTCCAATCAAGAACCAAGAAAAGGAGTTTGAAGGGAAAGAAGAAAAAAGGTACCAAGTGAGGAGCACTTGTTGACACCTTCAAGCGTAACAATAGCAGTAAGACTGAAGATAAAAGGCAACAAGACAGCAAGAATGAGGATGGTGTGGAAAAGGGTCCGATAAGAGATGTGGCGAGCTCCGACCTTGATCTTCATCAAATCAATAAACCCATTGCTGCTGCTGCTCGATATTGTGATGCTTCTCATGCTAGGAGAGATGTGAAGCTGCATATTCCTTTTCTATGCAGCCCCGCCACCACTTTCCTAGCGGCAGCACCCCCACAGCGATAAAATCTCAGCTCTTTCACTATTCTCAATCCTAAAAATGTCACAACCAACATCAGATCCAAGACTATGCTTATTCAATCTTTTTATCTCTTGCCCTCTAATCAATTGAGATCCACTTACAAGATTGCAGCTTTTCTGGGTTTTCTTGCCACTTTTAACGCTAGCACTTTCTCTTTGCCTCCCTGGTCTTCTCAAAGATCGCATTGGAAGTTGAACAACAGCTATCTATCTCTTAAAAGATCCTTCCTTTTACCTATAAAATGGCAAGAAATCCTGATTCCAATGCCAAGAAATCAACGATCACTCAAAAGGGATTCATGGGTTCACTTTCTTTTTTTCTTTTCCTTAACCAACGGATCAACGAAAGCAAGACACGCACAGGGGAAGAAGCAGGGTGGGAGAAAGAGAAAGGTTGTTCTGTTTTTGTTTCTTGCCTTTTTCTTTTCTTTTTTTTTCCTCGTGCGATGTAATTTTCTTTTAAAAAATCAATATTTTTTATTAGACAAATCTAATAATAACTACTGAATTTTGAAATTAAAAGGGGTTTTATTATTTTATTTTAGTCAAATAATTGATTTGGTGACACAGAAAAGGAAAAGTCTTTTGAACCTAATTTTGGATGTCTCCTATGTTTATGGATAGAGCTTTGGCTATAAGCTTGTGATTATGAGGACACCATTTGTTAATTTTAGTTAACCCAAAACCAAGTTTAGTTTATACTTTAATAATAATAAAATTTAATTATCTTAATTCAAAAATAAACAAACGTTATTTAAGTTTATCAAATTTCGAACTAAACTTGAGTTTTGAATTATTCGAAAAATAAAAGTTATTATCAGATTTAATTATAATCATTCATCAATTACGTGATTATGATAAATCATGTGATTTTATTTAAAGAAATATGTAAAATATCTTTAAGACATTAGGCTATTAATTGGGATTAATTAGTTTGTGTGTATTAGTCAAAAAAGTGATGTAATACAAGCAAATTGTTTAAAAAGTAATGTAATAATAAAATACAGTTTCCTTTTGTTTATTATTCTTTTCTTTTTATTTTTTAACAACAACTGAGCCTAAAAATTACAATTTATCAGAAATGTAGTAGTATAATAATTTCACATAAAATTTGAAAATTAATATGAATTATTTTTCCAAAAAATTAAAATTTTGGTTTATATATATATATATTTATGTATGTATGTATATTTTCAAGAATATAAGCTGTTTATAAAATGATAAATCATTTTTATTTACAAAAAATAATAATATATATATTAATTACATATTAAAAAATTGTTACTTGTTGTAAATAAATATAGTCTAAAATTAATTCTATTACAGAACAGAGAAGAGACTTTTTAAAGAATTGAGGTAAATTATAAATTTTTAAATTTTAATTTACTATTTTTATGAATTTTAAATATAATTTATTTAATTTTAAATGTTTAACTTAAAATAATTTCTTTAATTTTCTTAATAGAAATTACAAAATGGTATAATTTATAAACCAAAGTGTCGACTCGACCGTTGACACCGACAACCCAAAATAGTTAGGAGACGTGCTATCTTAGTTATGCCAATTACGTGTTGCTCATGGCATGACATGACGTGAGAAGAATTTTAAGCTTCTATAGGTCAAAGCAAAGCCGTATACGGATGCGACTAGTGCTCGTGCACGTGCCAAATGCTAAGTAGCTCAGAATCGAAACATCCTAATTAAAAGAAGGTACTCCAACCAGAGACAGATACATAAATTTTTTGAGTGAGATAAAATTTTATTTTTAATAGAAGCAAAATTTTAGTGGGTATAAAATTTTTTTAAATAGGGACAAAATTTTATTTTATTTTATAAAAATATTTAAAATAATAATATTTTTATATAAATTTTTTAAAAAAAGTGGAGGCAATGGAGGCAAGTGCTCAACATGCATCCGTCCTTGACTCCAACTCTTACTATTGACGAGATAAGTTGTTCTAGATTTTCAATTCTAAGAAAGGAAGTTATAATTCACTTAGGCTTCGTTTGGTTGGCAGGAAGGTAAAGTAAATTTGGAATATGATTTCTTGGAAAATAAATATACGGAAAGTAAAGATATTCACATGTTTGAATACTTATAAAAATTCTAATAGAAAAGTTAGGTTAATTTTTATTATAGTTTTTGGTATGTAATAGTATTTTATATACTGTAACTTAATTTTAACTTGCGTTTCCAATTATATCCCTACAAATAGAATAAAAATTGAAATCGTTAAATAAGAAAAAATATGAATTTGAAGACTGTCGATTGAAACTTCTGAGCAAAAATATTCAAAATCTAAATACCGACCGATACCGAAAATTTAAAAAATTAGGAGAATTTTTTTTGCAAAATTTAAAAAAAATAAATAAATTTCCCTCATTTCCTCTTATATCTCCTTCCCCATCTTTTTTCAAAGTCTTTTAATTAGTTATTTTATTTATTTAAACTTTTATAATTATTGTAAATTTTTAATTTTTTATTAAAAATAATAAATATTTTTATTACTGATAATAATTATAAATTAAATAAAACTTATAAAAAATATTGTTATTCAAATTTACTTTAATATTTTATATAATATTTATAAATAAAGTATTAATAAAATATTTTATTTTTAAAATAAATAATTTAAAAATTATTATTTATAAACTGATATTTATTTTATATATTTTTAATTATTAAATCAAAAATTATTTAAAATTTATATATTTTAAAGTTGCATAAATTGTCTAGCATATTTTTTAGATTAAATTCTTGAGAAAAGTAATATAAATACCAAGGAGGGTGTTGGGATTTATAATCCAAGAAAAGTGCTACTACTTTCCCTAAATTAGAAAAGTTTTTAATTCCTTAACTATTCAAAAAACGAACCAAACGTGATAATTTAAATTTTAGAAAAAAAATTACTTTCCTCGACAACATTCCATGCCAACCAAACGGGGTTTTAGTATAATCTTAATTTTGAAGAAAATAATAATTAAACTGAAGATAGTTATAATTTATAACCATCATTTAAATTAAACTTATTATTTAATTTTGAGTTATTGATTTATCAAAAAATTCATTTGTAACATATAATTTGAAGATTTAAAATACATTTAGTAATTTAAGACATACACATTTAAAGTATAGCAGGTAAGAATTATTCCCATATATATTACGAATATATATATAAATTCAGTAATATAATCTCAATTATGAAGAAATAATTCATTAAAAAGTGAAGATAAGCCATAATTTATTTATTTTTTCTCATGTACTAAATTATATCGAAATAATTCTTAACTATTATACTTTAAATGTATGTAATACATGAATGCAACACATTCACATATTTTCAATCAGTCACATGATTTTGGATCCACAATCACTTTCACGTTCATCGTCAGACCTTGGTCTGACATTCAACAATTAAGTTAATAATACTTTTTCTTTCATATGCAAATGTTTAACAATCAAATCATGTATTACTTATTTCATCAAATTCACATACAAGTAGCAATTCGATATCTTCACATTTAACAAACTCCTCGGATATTTATTGTTCGGAATCAGTATAATCACATTCACATCTCATTCATAATAACACAATTCATAATATAAACAAAACAACAATAAAATAAGACCATCTAAATCTATTCACAGTATGTTCCAAATTAGCATTTGCTTCAAAGATCTGGAAACGTCTGAATGCGGAAGTTTATCCTATATATCAAAATTATGCAATACACATGTTGTATACACATTAATAACTTTACACATTTATAAGCATTTATTTATATTAAATTTTATCCATACATTTATGTAAAAATTATATAATTTCATGAGTTAAATTAAGTAGCACATGATTGAAACATCCTAACTATAACAAGGTGATCCAACTCCTATTATCGATGAGATAAGTTGTTTTAATTAAGGACACCCAAATTTTGGACTCTAAGAAAGGAAGTTATAATTCACTTAGTATAATCTTAAATTTGAAGAAAATAATAATTAAAGTGAAGATAAGTTATAATTTGTAACCATCATTTAAATTAAACTTATTATTTAATTATGAGTTATTGATTTGTCAAATAATCCATTTGTAATATATAATTTGACGATTTTAAATACATTTAGTAATTTAAGTCATAGATTGCACTTAAGAATTATTCCTATATATATATATATATATAAGCCATAATTTATTTGTTTTCTCATTCAACTAATTTTATATATCGAAATAATTCTTAACTATTATACTTTAAATGTGTGTAATACATGAATGCATCACATTCACATATTTTCAATCAATCACGTGATTTCGAATCCACAATCACTTTCAAGTTCATCATCAGGCCTTTGTCGACATTCAACAATTAAGTTGATAATACCTTTTCTTTCATATGCAGACATTTAACAATCAAATCATGTATCATTTGTTTCATCAAATTCACATGCAAGTAACATTTTGATATCTTCACGTTTAACAAACTCCTCAAACATTCATTGTTTGTAATCAGTATAATCACATTCACATCTCATTCATAATAACACAATTCACAATATAAACAAATTAGCAATAAAGTAAGACCATCTAAGTCTATTCACAATATGTTCCAGATTAGCATTTGCTTCCAATATCTGAAAACATCTTAATGTGGAAGTTTATCCTGCACATCAAAATTATGCAATACACACATTGTACACACATTAATAACTTTGCACGTTTATAAGTATTTATTTATATGAAATTTTATTTACACATTTATGTAAAAATTATATAATTTCATGAATTAAATTAAGTAGCACATGGTTGAAACATCTTAACTAGAACAGGGTGATCCAACTCCTACTATCGATGAGATAAGTTGTTTTAATTAAGGACATCCAAATTTTGGACTCTAAGAAAGGAAGTTATAATTCACTTAGTATAATCTTAAACTTGAAGAAAATAATAATTAAAGTGAAGATAAGTTATAATTTGTAACCATCATTTAAGTTAAACTTATTATTTAATTATGAGTTACTGATTTGTCAAATAATCCATTTGTAA
Organism: Erythroxylum plowmanianum; assembly: GCA_025531925.1. Taxonomy (NCBI): domain Eukaryota; kingdom Viridiplantae; phylum Streptophyta; class Magnoliopsida; order Malpighiales; family Erythroxylaceae; genus Erythroxylum; species Erythroxylum plowmanianum. The sequence continues at coordinate 29,779,991 of JANVCQ010000001.1, forward strand.
TATATAATTTGAAGATTTTAAGTACATTTAGTAATTTGAGTCATAGATTGCACTTAAGAATTATTCCTATATATATATATATATATATATATATGTATGTATATATATATGTATATATATACATTCACTAATATAATCTCAATTTTGAAGAAAATAATTAATTAAAAGTGAAGATAAGCCATAATTTTTTTATTTTTTC
>JANVCQ010000001.1:29784458-29797426 GCA_025531925.1 Erythroxylum plowmanianum
AAAGGCCAAAAAGTCAACTTTCTTAATTTTTTTCCAAGTTCTCTCTCTTTTCTCTTTATTTTTTGATTTTCAACTTAATTTCAATTTACTCATCCACTTTTGAATATTTCTTATTTTCACTCAAAAATCGGAGTCCAACATAAAGTGTGTTACTTATGGAAAAGACATTTAGGTGAGTGTCGAATGAATATGTCAGGTTGCTACCATTGTGGTCAAAAGGGTCATTTCATCAGAGATTGTTCGTAGTTAGTCACTATAGAGAAGTCGGTGGCTAGATCTTTAACACCTCCACAATCTAGAGGGGGTTATAGATAGGATGGTCGAGGTTCTCATACCAAAGGGTCGAGTTTTACTAGATCTGTTCTGGGGGTAGGGGAGTAGCCCCCTACAGGATAGGGAGGTAGACCTCATACATAAGATCGAGTTTTTGCAGTCACTCAATAGAAGGTCGATGCCACACCAGAGGTAGTCATTGGTATGATTACTATTTTTTTATCATGATGTATATGCTTTAATAGATCCTGGTGCTACATATTCTTCCATGTCTATAGATTTCTCTGCGAAATTGATTGTTAAGCCTCAGTTATTAGACGTTGGGGTAGTAGTTTCCATTCCAGCTGGGAACTTACTCTTCACTAAAAGAGTGTTCGTATATGGTAAAATACTGATTGGAGGTAAGGAATTCCTAGCAAACCTTATCATATTGAATATATGAGATTTTAATGTTACTCTTAGAATGGATTGGTTATCCACACATTGTATGATGATGGATTGTTTTAAAAAAAGAGGTTAGGCTGATTCAATTAGGGAAATTAGAGGTGATACTTTATAGGTTACAGAAAGTTCTTTCCACTAGTATCGTGACTACCATGGTAGCTGATAGAATACTCCATAAAGGATGTCAGGGATATCTAGCTTATATGATTGAATAGAATAATAATGAGATTCAACTTCGAGATATTCCAGTGGTCAAGGAGTTTCATGACATATTTTCAGAGGATCTTCTAGATCACCCCTGCATAAGGTAATTGAGTATGAGATATGTATACCACCAAAAACCCAACCGATTTTAATTACTCCGTACAGAATGGCTCTAGCAGAGTTAAAGGAATTCAAAGTGCAAATGGAGGAATTATTAGATAATGGTTTTATTAGACCCACACTTCTCCATAGGGGGCCTCTAGTCTTATTCATGAAAAAGAAGGATGGGAGTTTAAGGTTGTGTATTGACCACAGACAACTGAATAGAGTGACAGTTTGCAATGAATATCTGCTCCTAAGGATTGATGATTTGTTCAATAGCTACAGGGATCCAAGGTGTAATCAAAGATTAATCTAAGATCAGGTTATCATCAGTTGAAAGTCCGTAATGAAGATGTTCCGAAAATTGTCTTTAGGACAAGGTACGGGCATTATGAATTTTTAGTCATGCCCTTTGTGTTAACGAATGCATCGATTGCTTTTATGGATTTAATGAATAGGGAATTTCAAGAGTACCTAAATAAGTTTGTGATCATGTTTATTAATGACATATTGGTGTACTCAAGAAATGAGGAGGATCATGTAGAACAACTTCAGATTGTACTACAAACCCCACGAGAGCATTAGTTATATACTAAGTTTAGTAAGTTCCAATTTTGGCTTGATAAGGTTACTTTCTTAGGTCATGTCATCTCAGTTGAAGGACTTAGTGTGGATCCTCAAAAGATTGAAGTTGTTACTAGTTGGAGACCTCCCACCACTGTGATGGAAGTTAGGAGCTTTCCGGGATTGGAAGGCTATTATAGGAAAGGTCGTTGAAGGATTTTCCATAATAACAAGTCCACCAACCAAGTTAACGTGAAAAGAGACGAGATTTAAGTGGTTAGATGCTTGTTAATGAAGTTTTGATGAATTGAAAGGAAGGTTGACAATAGCCTTGTACTTAAATTACCAATAGGGACTGATGGATTTATAACGTATAGTGATGCCTCGATAATGGGATTAGGGTGTGTACTTATGCATAATGATAAAGTTGTAGCCTATGCTTATAGGTAATTGAATAAGCATGAACAGAACTATTCCACCCATGATTTAGAATTGGTAGTAGTAATTTTTGCATTGAGAATATAGATGCATTACTTGTATGGTGTTCCCTGGAGAATTTTTCACTAATAACAAGAGTCTGTAATATTTGTTTACTTAGAAGGAACTGAACATGAGGAAGAGGCGGTGGTTAGATTTAATAAAAGATTATAATTGTACGATAGAGTACCATCCTAGAAAAGATAACGTAGTGGCAGATACCTTAAGTAGGAGACCTACTTGTTTAATAGCACAACTAAAGATGATATATCTTCCACTTTTTGTGATAATGAGGTCTTTAGGAGTGAAATTAGGTATGAAAGATTCAGTAGCATTAATTACTAGCTTTCACATTAGCCCCAACTTGGTGGAATAGATTAAAGAGAGACAAAAACAAGATCCACAGTTGATGAAATTGAAGATAGAAGTTGAGACTAGGCAGAGAATGGATATTACTATCAAGAAAAATGGTACAATGGTAAGGGGGCAACGATTATGTGTACTGGATGCAGAAAAATTAAAAAAGACGATCTTATAGAAAGCTTACTCCTCAGCTTACGCTATGCATCCGGGTAGCACAAAAATGTATCACACTCTCAAGTAACATTATTGATGGAGACGGATGAAAAAGGAAATAACAGACTTTGTTTCTAAGTGTCTAACCTGTCAGCAAATAAAAGCAGAACATCAGAAGCCTATGGGGTTAATGTAGCCCCTCGCTATCCTAGAATGGAAGTGGGAAAGATTACTAGGGATTTCATTGTAGGACTTCCCCATGGAGTTAGAAGGGGCATGATACTATATGGGTGACAGTAGACATGTTAACAAAGTCCGCAAGTTTCCTTCCAATCAAGAATGATTATCCCTTAAACAAGTTAGCCTAGTTGTATGTGGATGAGATAGTGAGACTCCATGGTATGTCAATTTCTATTGTCTTAGATCGTGATGCTAGGTTTACATCAAGATTTTGGCCCAGCTTACAGAAAGCCTTAGGTACACCTTTGAAGTTTACTACCTTTAACCCTCAGATGGATGGTTAGTTAGAAAGAACTATTTAAACACTTAAAAGATATGCTTAGATCCTATGTCATGGAGTTCAAGGGTAGTTAGGAGACACACCTACCATGGATAGAGTTTGCCTACAATAACAGTTATCAGGCGAATATTGGCATAGCCCTTATCAGGTGCTTTATGGAAGAAAATGCAAAACTCTAGTATATTAGGATGAGGTGGGTGAAAGGAAACTGATAGATCTTGAACTTGTGAGATGACAACAGATAAAGTTCAAATTATTCGGGACAGATTAAAGATAGCTTAAGATAGATAGAAAAGTTATGCGGATAATTGCGTAGAGATATTGCATTTGAATTGGAGATAAGGTATTTCTTAAGATTTCCCCTTGGAAAGGCATATTGAGATTTGGGAAACACGGTAAATTAAGTTCGTGTTATATGGGATCATATGAAGTTACGAAAAAGGTCAGATCAGTGGCATATCGATTGAAGTTACCAGATGAACTTGCAAGGATTCAAAATGTCTTCCATGTGTCTATGCTTTGCAAATATCTAGTTGATTCATCTCATGTAATAACAGAGCAACTAGTAAATTTAAAGGAAGATCTGACTTTCAAAGAAGAACCGGTGCAAATTTGTGACCTCAAAGACCAGGTTTTGTGTAGTAAGAGTATTCCTTTAGTTAAAGTGTTATGGAGGAATCACGCAATAAAAGAAGCTACATAGGAGCTCAAGCACCAAATACGTGCATTATATCCCTATTTATTTTGAACATGCCATTGTACGTTTGGTTAAATTTCGAGGAAAAAATTTTTTGTAAGGAGAGGTGGTTGTAAAACCCCAAACTTTTCTTTTCACGTGTCTATAAAATTTTATTTCGTATGAATAATGTTTTTGGGCTAATGTAAATTTTATTTTTGCTAAAAGGTGAATTAGGAACCCAACCCTAAATGACAAGTATTAAAGTCAAACGATAGTCAAAGAATATTGGAGTTGACTGGTATGAAAATGGACTAAAAATAAATATAATCAGATGGATTTATGATATATTAAGATTGATCTTGTTTTAAATTATTGTGATGTAAATTTGAAGCATTCTTGGACTGGAACATAAGGACATAAGAATCAGTCGTAGTTATGGATACTTAAAGTAAATCAATCCACCTTATATGTTGATATATTTAGGTGTAACATGTTATTAAGTGGACATAAAATTTCTATCGAAATTGGACATATTTTTCTTAAGCCATTTAATTATTTTGGACAAGAAATAATACATATACATGTTAATGAACTTCAAATGGCAGCTGTCACATACATAAAGAATTTCTTATTATTTTTGAACAAGAATGCATGAAAACCTTATATTTTCACGTTTATGAAGGAGTAGATGTGAGGGACAAAAAATTTGTTACAAGTGAGGCCAATATATGGTGTAGACATGTGTCATTTTTGTGAGGTAAAACTTAAAACAACTTGTTATATGTCGGAGACAAGTATTGCAGTGGATGATACAACAAGTTAATGGTTTAATTAAACAAAGATGGAGAGAATTAAAATAGTGGATGTTGTTGGAAGTAAACATTGCAACTTGTGGACGGCCCTCATCAACGTGTAGCATGCTCAAACATGATGGAGGAGCTGCTCCACCTTCTCTCCACCAAAGTTTTAGCTTTCCTTTGGACCAAAATTGTTGAAGAATAATTGCAGCTACTCCCTTCACACATAGGTCTTCTAAGTTACTGCCTTTAGGAAATAAATTCAGCATGGCGTTTAAGCTAGAAACCATGGACATCTTCATCAACGCTAATTGTGTGCAGAAAAAGAATGGACAACACATTAGCATCTGATTTTTGGTATGCTAAACCACTTTTGTCCATCCTCTTTAGTTGGTAACATGAATGCTTGATGAATTTTCTTATGAATTGCATGAATGTTTTGAGCATGATTTGAAGAAAGTGGTAAGTTTTCCTAACTATGTTTAGTGAAATTCTGTATTAGGATTCTCGGTTTCCTTTAATAGTCCTAATGTTTTGGCCATAACTTAGTTTACAAAACTCCAAATTTCGTGATTCCAATTGTAAATGAAACCTAAGATATAGTACTAAAAATATCTAGAAGAAACCTAGACCTAATTTTAACTAAATGATATTAAGAATTGAGATTGATTATGGTAACCTGATACTGTCTCTTTGTTGAAGCAGCTTGTGATATTTGGCATGTGTTTCATAATTTAGAAGGTGAAATGACTTACTTTTTGATGATATGAAAACCAGAGACATAGGAAAACAAATGTCTAGAAGACTTCAAAACCTAATTTGAATAGTTAATATGTGAAAATTAAGGAAAAAGTGAAGGCATGGTTAAATGAAGAGAAAAACAACATGGTAAATGGAGAGGAAAACAACAATTATATACATGTCTTATGAATGTTATTCAATGGGAATTAATTGGCAGCATGTAGATGCTATATATGTGGCTTAATGGTTGTTCAATGGCAGCATGTATGTTGTACATAGTTCAATTGTTCAATGTAAGGAAAATAGTAGGCATATATTATGTACGTTATTTAAATGGAAAGAAAACAACATGTATAAATCATGAAAGTTGTTTAATGGTTGAATGAAAAGAAATAGAATTTTAATCTTACAAAATGCTAAAATTATGGCTATGCCCTTTATCATAAAATTTGCAAAATAAGGTGGTAAGTTATGGATGTATTTGACAGGTTTTAGGAACCCTTCAAGTGTTTCCCTCATAGTTGAGTAAGACCACAAAGTTTTCTCGATCACCATAGACTCAGGACTAATAAAAAAAAGCACCGAACATGTGAGGGTTGTTTACGATAAACAACAAACATGAGTGTGTATTTAAATTGATTTGTTAAGTTGGTTTCTACCTTCCTATGAAAAGTATGGTTATGAATAATTCCATTTGGTGCTACTACTTGAATTTAAAAGTTAATCTTCATAAGATTTACATATGCTTTGATTTAGCATTGAATTAAGTTTTGAATGCACTTGGAAACTAATGAGATGTACACACGCTTTGAATTGGCATTAGATTGAAATTTGCATATGCTTTAAATTTCCATAGAAATGGAATTTGAATATGTTTTTAATTGGTATTGAAATGAGGCACGCTTATGTATTAATTTTGGTTTAGCCTATGATACATTGTTAGGTCTTTATACATATGATTATATTGATCAGAGTATGTCTTAACGTGCATGGCAGTGTTTGGGGGGTGTCTGTCACTAACATGGGTATTGTTGTATCTATTAGTATGCCCTGTGAGTCACCCTCTACACTTGTTGATTATATATTGTGATAGCATTATTACGGGTAAGTAATGCAGAACCATCTCCATAACGACTAATTTATATATAGTGCTAGCATCGTTATAGGTAAGCGATACAGAACCAACTTCATAACAATCGATATATAGAGGTTAACCAGGCACGAGTAAGCAATGCGGAACTAGCTTCGTGGCCTTGCACACCTAAGGGTACCTTATGGTAAAGAAAATTATTGATAGGCTATGTTTTAAAAAGAAAGTTCATGAAAGTATTGTTTGCCATCACTGTTTACTTTACAAGAAAAAAGGAACTTTATCTCAGAAAAATATATATGTTTTGTTTTACATATGCATTGATCTTATGAAAAGAAAAAAAATGTGTTCTGTAACAATTGCTTGAAAATAAAAGAAATTGTTTTCTTTTATATAGGTTAATGTTTGTATAAATGTTTTTGTTAGAAGCCAATAACACTTACTGAGCTCATTTAGCTCACCCTTTATTTTCTATTTTTAAATAAAACCTCCTAAACACACGCTTAAGGGTTTCAATAGCAGGGACTCTACCTCGCGAGTAGTCAACTTTGTCAAGTGCTGTTATGTAGGCATTTTTATTTTACCTAATACATATTTTTTTAGAATTATTGTATATCTTTGAAAATATTTTGGAAAGTACATTTGTATAAAGGATGGACGTGTATAAAGGTTTTTAAATGGAATGCATGACTTTGTTTTAGCTTTTCAAAGTTTGTTGATGTAACTATTTGAGATTGCATTTGAGTGGATTTGAATTCCACAATTTGGAGTTGAGAATTTGATGTAATAATAGAAATATTTTGAACTTTTACATGGACTTTGAAATTTTTGGGATGTCAAAATATAATCGTTGTGTTACTAAAATTTTTAATAAATTGAAAAAGAAAACTCCACTATTTATGTTTCTTATTATGAATTGAAGCATTTCCACATCAAAGGTAATAGGCTTAGCTTCACGGGAACTTTCTAGCTGAGTCAGATATCAAATGAAGAGCCACCGTAGAGTGCCAGGCAGGTCACCTAGTCATTATAGGATAAGGGCCTATCATCCTCAATTAGCTATCTTCTATGAGAATAAAATTTGATCAAGAGTTCAAAGTTTGTGTTTTCTTGGCACCTTAGTTAACTATCTTGGGAGAATTTTAGAATGTCCTTAACTAATGATGCACCAAGTGAATTTGGCATGTCAAAATAGTAAATGGAGGTATGACTTGATGTATAAGTATGGGAGATGTGTGTTTGGTGACTTTTGATGGGTTTAAGTTAACTTTTAAGTATGTCAAGCATGTCCCATATATTTAACTCAATCTTCTTTCTCTTGGTAAGCTCTGTGATGATGGCTTGCATAACAATTTTTTAGATGACAATTAGAAGCTTCCTAAAAGATCTATGATTATAGCTAGAGGTAGCAAGTATTCCACTTTATATTTGACTCAAGCTAATATTGTAAAAGATGTGGTCAATACAGGTGAATCAGATAATGAAACTAAGCTATGACATAAGTGAATATATCATATGAGTAAGAAAGGACTTGTAAATTTGGCTAAGAGGAATTTGTTGTATGGGTAAAAGGAGTGTTCTTGAAGAAGTGTGAACATTGTCTAGCTGGGAAGAATAATAGAGTGTCTCTTAAGAGCCATCCGTCTAGTTGAAGACGTAAGGAACTTGAATTAATATATTATGATGTTTATAACCTTATGAAAATTATGTCTTTTGGAGGTGTTTATTACTTTATGACTTTTATTAATGATCAATCGAGAAAATTTTAGATTACACCTTAAGATCGAAAGATCAAGTCTTATATTTTTTAAGTAGTTTTAAGCCTCAATTGATAAAGAAACTTAAGTGCATATGGATTGATAATAGTGGTGAGTACCAAGGACCAATTGATGACTATTATAGAGAATAGGGAATCAGATATCAAAAGACTCCACTAAAGACACTATAGTTAAATGATTTGGCTAAGAGGATAAATAAAACATTGGTTGAAAGAGTGCTTTAATATCGAGTTGCCAAAGTCTTTTTGATCTAAACTTTTAAGCATTATAAGACATATAATTATTCTTTTATCATGTATTCCTTTCCAATTAAAGGCGCTTGATAAAATTTGGTCTTATAAGAATGTTAGATATAGTCGTTTATGTGTTTTTAGTCATAAAGCTTTTATTTATGTTCCCAAATATGAAAGGACAAAGCTCAACACAAACAGTAGACACTTCATTTTTCTTGGCTATGTTCAAGATAAGTTTAGATACAAGTTGTATGATCTGACAAAAAAAAAGATAATGTGTCATGAAGGATCAAATTATGACAGACATTAATAGAGAAGAGAAACCAGTACCTCATAATAGTTAGATGCCAGGTGATTTTAATATAGTTCCTCACACATTAAGAGAGGAATAGCATAGGTGGTAGCCTTAATAATCAATAAGATGTAGTTGATAGTGATGTTCCTAGAGAGGAAGCATAATGTGAGAATGCTCAAGTAGAATAATTAGTAAAGGAAATTCCTGCAAGCATATTAAAAAGGTCCACTAAAACTCATTTACCCTCTACAAGATACTCTCTCTATGATTATGTCTTACCATCTAATATATGAGAACTAGAGTGTTATAAGCAAGCTATCAAAGATGAGCACAAATATAAGTGGATCAAAGGAATACAGGATTAGATGTAGTCCTTGCATGATAACCACATCTATGAGTTAGCTAAGGGGGTGTTTGTTTCCATTTTTGTTTTTGATTTTATTTTTAAATTCAGTAAAAAAGCGTGTTTGTTTGATATTTTAGTTTCTGTTTTTGGTTTTGGTTTCTTTCAGTTTTCAAAAATTATGAAAACCATAAAAATTGATTTTTGTTTCCATTTTCTGTTTTTTTTATAATTTGATTTACTATCATTTAAATATATATTATTTAATTATTAATAAAATTATGAATAATTTAATTCAAGATTATATATTTAATAAATTAAAAATAATTATCAATAAAAAGTATGAATAATTTGATTTTATTTAAGTTTTATAATTAAATTGTTTGTAATTCAATTTTAATAATTATTAAAATATAATTAAATTTAAAATATATAAATATTCAAATAAAAATTGATTTAATAATTAAAATATATTTCAAATAAATATTAATTGTTTATTTTATTAAAATAGCTTAATATTAAAATAAATATTATATAAGAGATTAAATAAATTTATTAAATTAAAAATAATTTATTTTTAAATTTTGTTTAATATATAATAATTATTAATAAAAAATATAACCACGTTGACATTAAAAATCAAACGAATTTTTATTAAAAAAGCAGAAACCAAAAATTGAAAAGAAACATAAAAACAAACGTTATTTTCAAGGTGAAACTGGGCTGGGTGGACAAGACAAGATGTGCAATTCCACGTGTTATTCAATCCTGCCGTCCATATGACGTCGACGTAATACCACCGATCTGTTAGAGCTTTAATTCTGGCAATCCGACGGCTACAAACAAAACCTCTACTAACCCTTTTGTATGGCTACTCCATTGCTCACATTCTCCACTTCTCTGCGCACCATTGCTTCCTCGACTTCTCCGAAGTTAGGTAGACCGTACAGTGCTGACTTGATCTCGACCCGGTTGGTGTACACGAACCGACCCAGTTACCCTGTCGCCTCCGGAAAGCTGAATTTGAAGCGGTTTGAGCGTGGAAGGAAGGTGAACTCGTCATCGATGGCTGGGTTGTCGACGGCAGAGAAGAAGGTGGAGGTGTTTGAATCGGAGGAGGATCTCGCTCTGTCGTTGGCCGGATACACCGCCGATTTGTCTAATAAGTTTGAGAAAGAGAAAGGGTCTTTCACTGTCGTTCTGTCTGGTGGTTCTCTCATCAAGTCTTTAAGGTATGGGAGCGAGTGATAGTGTTTAGATCTTACCTTTTTTTGTCCCCTCATTTTTTTCGTTTTCCATTGTCCCGTGTCTTAAGTGTTTTGTTGAAAAGGGTAGATAAAAGTTTGAATCTTTTCGTTTGTTCTCTATTCATTCTCAAGGAATGTGATTCGGAGGTTTACGGAAACTGTTGCTAAGTTTGTGGTTGTTTTGGAGGTGACTGAGGGCTTTTAATGATGGGTTGTTGTGCAGGAAATTGTTGGAACCGCCTTATGTTGTTTCGATAGACTGGTCGAAGTGGCATGTGTTCTGGGTGGATGAGAGAGTTGTTCCTAAGGATCATCCTGATAGTAATTACAAACTAGCTTATGATGGTTTTCTTTCTCGGGTATGTACTTGTTCATTTGTTTTTATCTTCACTCGCGTTTTTCACCAGAAGATTGATGTTAGATGATTAATAAGGAGTCTTAAATGCTTGGTTTTTCTGCTGCATTTACCTTCTCCACGAGATGAACCAAGTCAGTTGATCAAGTAAAACCCTCTTGGTTGCCCTGTTGGTCATAGCAAATGTTTCTACATCGTTAAGGCCTTGTGCGGGATGAAAACAATTGTCTTCCTGGTACTAGACCTTGACTGTAGTGTGAGGATGTATGTTAAAACAAAGATGAATGTTTCTAGAGGGGTGCTGATAACACATATATAATGAAGTCATTGTAGTAACTCGAAGCTTCCCCTTTAACTAACAATATTATTATAGTCATTTTACCGGGATTTATGAAGTGAAATTTCAACAAATAATGTGTGTTTAATCTTGGTCGTTGTTGTGGTAAACAGTTTTGCTTCCATAATAATGATGCTCATGCTATGATGGTCTGCAGGACATAGTTGACTCGCAGTAAAATGTATACTTATAGATGCATGCTTGCATTTCAGTTTCCTTATAATTGTTCATTTAACTCCTTAATCTGGTACAGGTACCAATTACTCCTGGCAATGTTTATGCCATCAATGATGCCCTCTCAGCAGAAGGTGCAGCTGATGACTACGAAACCTGTCTTAAACATTTAGTTCACAGAGAGGTTATAAGCACATCATCTGTAAGTGGGTTTCCCAAGTTTGATCTCATGCTTCTTGGTATGGGGCCAGATGGCCATGTAGCTTCTCTCTTTCCTGGGCATCCACTTGTCAAGGAAAATGAGAAATGGGTTACTTATATTAAAGACTCGCCAAAACCGCCACCGGAGAGGATAACCTTTACATTTCCTGTAATCAACTCATCCGCCTATATCGCACTTGTGGTATGTGGTTCTGGAAAAGCTGATCCAGTGCAACGAGTATTGGGAAAGAGTCAAAATACTGATGTGCTGCCTGTTCAGCTCGTCTCACCCGAAGGGGAGTTGAAGTGGTTTTTGGACAAAGATGCAGCCTCAAAGCTGTAGGAATGAAGTGTTTCCCAACGAGTGTATCCAAATAATACTTTGCAGTTTGTTTCTGTAACTGGTAATAATCTTGCTGGTAGTTGGAGGATTTGCAAGTTTTTCCTTCTCATGGATGAGGAATAGGAGGAGCAGCTTGGCGTGTGTTCTTCTCCCACAACTTCTGGTTTTACTTGTTTGTTGTAATAGAATGACGAACAGTTTTACATGAGTGAGAGACTAATGTGCAAATGTTGTTTTTTTCAACTTTGTCCTGGTAAATAATGTGCCTAAGTTGATGTTGATAGCGATTAATGGAACTGTTCTGAGAAATTGTGTGGAGCTATCAATAGGCAACCACTTAAGATATCTGCAATTTCTAAGATGAACGCTAATATTTATGGAACTGCACTCTTCATGGCACCCTCTCATCTCTTTCTTCTCCGCATAGAAGGAGGAGAAGAAGGAACTGAAGAAAAGTTATCAGATGTTCATATCATTCTATGATGCGCCATCTAGCCTTGGTACCATACTTTTTGTTTCACCCTGTCCTCTGAAAAAGTTGCAGATTTCAGTCAACAATCTCCCAGTACCTGGGAAATGAAGAAAGGTCTACAAAAATCAAGAACTACAGCCTCCATCACACGCTGGAGTAGGCATCTGAATGTAACAATGAACAATTAGAGTGATACAGGGGAATCAGAAATCTAATTCGATTCAACACAATAGCCTAAAGAAACAAAACAGAAAGATGAATGATCTCTATGGACCAATCTTCAGGGTAGTTCCCTTCTTCGTTGAAGCAGCTCTAGGTTCCATCTTCACAGGCACTGGTGCAGCAAAAAATAAGCTTCTATCTTGATCTTGGCAATAACCATTAGTTCTCAGATTCCTTCCGAAATTCTTCTCATTGTCACTGTTCTGTTCATACTCTGTTTCTTCATCGTTCTCGATCACCTTAGAGACTCCCTTCCTTTCTTGAAGGTAATCAGTCTCACTACCTCCATTTCCATCACTAGAATCACTCTCACCAGATAAACTACCTTCCTCATTTAAGACCAGCTCATGGGAATCATCATAAACCCTACACACATTCCTATTCTCAGCAAAGGTAACAGCTTTCTTCACTGTGGGTTGATTTTGGGCAACGGTTCTTTTCACCGGAACTCCATTGTTATTGGAAAGCTCAACATCTTCCACTTCATGATCGTCCTCCTCAATGACATTCACGAATCCTTCAAGCTCCACATTTTCTCCATCATTCTCGCAAACCCTAGAA
>JANVCQ010000001.1:29797704-29815397 GCA_025531925.1 Erythroxylum plowmanianum
CTTTATACATCACCAAAAGACCCACAACTACCATACCTGTACAGAGTCGAGCTTGAGCAACAAATCCATAGCCTTACGAGAAACAATCTCAGAACTGAAACGGGTTTTGTCGGAAACAGAGGATTTGAGAGCGGTGAAGCTGGATCTGATAAAAGCAAGGTCCTTGAGCTGTCCCAGGGTTCTTGATCTACAAACAAGAAAAGACCGGAAATTGCTCTGAATAACGCGTGCAGCTGCGTCTCTGAGAGAATGTGAAGGATTGGACCGATAAGTCGCAGTAGAAGGCGGTGAGAGGCGACTAAGAGACGACTCAAGAGCGTTGATCCGTCGAAGGAGAGAAGAGACGACAAACTGGGTCTGCTGGGGGTTATCGTCACAACCAAACTGTGATCTTTGAGGTCCAAAGTTTCGATCTTGGCAATGATTTACTCGGGTTTCGATCCTGTTACACCGAGGAGAATGGAGTGGCATTCGTTGCTGGTCTTGAATCACATAAACGATGGCTTGCAGAAGCTGGTCAGCCGAAACTTGTAGAGATGGTGGTGGAGAAGCGTCAAGTGGTGGGTTGCAACAGTGACTATTAAAGCAGCAAGTGGCGGTGGTGGTGGGCCGGTGGACCGAGGTTTGGCGTTGGTGGCAGTGGTGGTGATAGGCCATCTTGTTGAAGGGTTTAGCTATGGAGGTGGTAGGGGTTAAGGCTGTCGGATTGAACGAATCTGACTATGACGAGACCAATAAGGGGAGGCTGAGGTTGACCGTTTAATTATTTGGGGTCTCAAGCGTAATGTGATCTTGTGTACTTATCTTAACGAAGCTTGGCATTTAGCGGGACCGAGCTCGGACTGTGTTCGATTTCAGTTTTGACCGGATTTGCGATCGAACCAAAGTTGAGCTCGATTAAACATATATTTTTAGAAATTAGAGCTTAACTCAAAACTTTAAGCTTTAAATTTTTAAATTAAAAATTAACAGTGGTTAATAATTAATGTCAAAAAAAAAACAGTGGTTAATAATTAACTTAAAATTTTTTAGGTATTGTTTAATTAAGATATTATCGTTGATTAAATCTAACTATCAAATAACTTAAAACATGATATATTTAATTAGACAGTAGTATTAAAAATTAGAAAATTTGATTAATTAAGACAATAGTCACATACGATACGTCATTTAATCTAAGTTATATTATCCCTAATAATAACAAATCATTAGTTGCTACATATAAATTTTAACATAACAATTATGAATTATATCGAAATTCTAGTAATGAGTTTGTTGATAAACGATTCAATGAATGCATTAAAATCATCTTTTTATAATATCCAATGAATTCATACACAAATAACTGACACAATAATAAAAATCTGATTATTCATATATAACCCAAATCAATTTCATAGAAGAAAAAGAAAAAACAAAATTATGAAATATACTTAACTCAAGTCTTTGGCATCAATGCTACCTCTAAATCGACATCCAAATTTATATTCTATAAGTTACATTATATTAAATAAGTAATTTGATACAAATTTATTTAATTGACATCTTTAATATTAAAATTTTAATGTTAAAATAGAGTTATTTTTAATTAAGAACAGTTAGATTATATATTTTTAATTTATATGTTAAAATATAGTTAAATTTAAATTAATTATTATTAAAAGTGTATATTTCTACTATTTTTGTAACTTTTTTAAAGAGAACACAAGATAGAGAGTTGGCTTTCACTTTAGTACTTTTTGTGATAACATTTTGACCGTGGCTTGACCTGACTTGACTTTACCAAGAGGTCAGGATAGGGTTTCTTTCAAAAAAAACAAATTAATAAGTTAGCATAGTTTATTCTTATTGACTATTCTAGTTAAAGTATCGTCAAAGTGTCTCATTGTCATCGTCATGTTCAGTTCAAAGTTTCGCAATAAAGCGAGATTTGAATCGTCATGTTCAGTTCAAAGTTTCGCAATAAAGCGAGATTTGAAAAGGTCTGATAATACAAAATCTTATCCTTATATAATAAAAAAATTTGTTTCTGATAAACTTACATACTGATGTGACAATAAAAAAAATGATGCAAATTATAAAATCTTGGTAAAGTGTGAGATTTAAAAAGTTTATTTTTAATTAATATATTTAAATTAGCATAAGAATAAATTGGAATAAATTTAATTTTTTGGTAATAGACATGATTCTTTTTATAGTTTAAGAAAATTTAAAAATAATATAATCTTTAAAATATTTGAAAAATTTTCTTTTAACTTCTTAAAAAAATAAAGACAAAATTCAAGTAGTATAAATACTAAACATAAGCTAGTCGGATATTACTAATATGATAACTCGACTTAACTCTTAGGTTTGATATGAATCGATTAAATTTAACTTAAACATATAATTTAACACAATTATAATATATTATAATTTGAGTTGAATTTAATTAATATAGATTTAGTTTAAAAGTTAAATTAAGTTGTCATGTTAATAGCATTTGATTAGTTTATTTATGATGTTTATATTGTATACATTTTGTTGTTATTTTTTAACTAAAGAATAAGAAAAGAGATCTTTTTGAAAACGAAAAATAGTTTTTTCAGATTTTTCAAGATTAAATTAAAAAAATTTATGAACTGAGATATATAATTTTTATTTTTCTCTGAAATTTAAATCTAATAAAAATTGAAGTTTAAATTTAAATTTGAGTTTCATAATCAAACTAAAACTCGAATTTAAATTTACATAAAATTTAGGCTCGGGCTCTAATTTTAAGATGCCGGACTCGGCCTGGACTCAAACTTTAAGAAACCAGACTCAGCCTATCGCATTGACATTCCTCATGTTAACATTCAAAACCACTCTTCTGAACAGAGATCACAATGCTTGATGCTCAAAGATGGAGAAAAAAATTGAGATCCATAGATTTTTATTTCTGTCAAATTGCTGATAAGATGTGAATACAAAACTTGGAATTGTTTCTTCTGTCTCTAACACTATCATTAGAATTCCTCAGAAGCAAATGCTAGAACATCCATGTTTGCTTCAGTTAGCAAGTAAACCAATCAATGACATATCATTAGCAGGAGTGCTCCCAGCAGAACATGGCTTTAGACCGTAATCACCATTTGCCTGTACATGAAGCATTTCAGAAAGATCCATATCCAAAATATTGCAGATATCAGAATCTTCTTGCTTCCTTGGCTTAGTTCTCAGCCCTCTAGCTTTAGCAAGATGAACCTTTTTGTGGCCTCCCAAAGCTTGGTATGATGCAAATTTTTTGAAGCAAAGCAGGCATTGGAACTCCTTGGATTTGTTTGGTTCATGGTGTACTACAAAAGTTACTCCATCTAATTCCTGGTCCTGTGAATCCCTAACTTGCTCAAGCTCCTGGAAGTTCTCAGCTTTAGGTGAAGTCGGTACTTCCTTTTGGCAGTTCTTAACTTTCACTGTACGGAAGTTTTTGACTGTTCTATGAGACGTTTGGTGACCTCCCAGAGCCTGGTAAGTGGCAAATGTCTTGCTGCAGATCTTGCATATGAACTTGTTTCTCTTCCAACAATCATCAGGAACCTCAGATTCTGAATCTGCAGAAGTCCTCTTGCTGTAAGAATCCTCCATCAGTTCAGTGTCACAAACATTTGATGTGAATTTCTGTTTTGGAACAGACTTCACTAATCCCAGGCCTGTAAGATTTAATCCAGTTTCTGACTTCAGGTTCTGAGTTGGTTCAGTTTCCATAAGAATCCTACTTGGGTAGCCATGAATTCCCTCCTCCGAAACATCATCAAAGAGCAGATATCGTGATTCTTCATCCAATTTTGGCAGCTTCACAGCACACATCATCTCAGCCTGATACTCACTGAAATTAATTTTCTTCAGAGAATCTGAATCACCAGAATCCACAACCCTCGTCTGCTCGCTTTCTTTCAATGGCCTAGATTCAAAACAGTCAGAACCATTGTTGAACTGACCAATTGTATTGAGCCCTTCCCGTTTATAAACACTCCTAGACAGCATTATCAAGCTGATAGCCACCTCCATCTCTTCTTGATCAGTTTCAATACCAGGTTCAGATTCATTCAAACTGGAAAATAAAGCACAAGAATTATTGCACCTAGTTCTCTTGGATCGTTTTCTTCGCACAAGATTCACCATCTTTTGAGTTTCGGGTGAGGCTATTCCTTCACCTGAAACTCTACCAGGCCAAGAATGTACCCTACCGTGACTAATAATAGATCCAGCTGATTTTAACCCTTTCACACATTCTTCGCATTGGGCTCTTTCTTTCAGTTCCTTGCAACACGATCCCCCAACAGCTTCTTGCCATGAAGAGCTCTCATTGTGATTCAACCCCAAGAATTTCAAAGATTTCTTAGGGTTTGCTCGTAGATCATAACCTTCACAAACCATGTCGCCATTCTCACGAGCTGGATTCGTGGTTGAGTGAGACCTCATGTGACCCCCCAAGATTCTACCATTAGAGAAGGACCTCTTACACAACTCACAAATATACTTTTTCTCTTTCAATTGCTTCATTGTGTAAATTCACCAACAAACAAAAATACCCAGATCAATCAACGCAAAAACAAAACTTTCTCTAGCCGGAATCAAGTTCAATCCAGAAAAAAAGGGGAAAAAGTTCAAGAAACAGAGGAACCAATGAAAACCCAGATCAAAAAAGAACCAAAATTTCGATTCAAGCTACGAAATTTCATGGTCTTGAACCAAAGCAAGAAGAGGATACAATGTGGGTCTTTTCCAGTCTTGAAGTGCAAGAAAGATTCCAACTTGCAATCATAGCAAGTGCGTTATACAAAAGGTAACACTCTGCTTTATCAGACATCAGAGTGATAGAGATAGAGACTGAGATTGTGAGTGAATTGAGAGATTGAGAGTGAGTGATCAAAGTGATCTTAAGCAACAGTGAGCACAAGGGAGGGAAGGAGAAGGAGACAGTCTCTACTCTGACAAGGTTTGATCGTAAGTATGTAAGTGCTATACAAACCCTTTTGCATGGCCACACGCTTTGCGTGTCATTCTGGGGATCTAACTCGCTCTTTGTGTCTAAACCGCACGCGCTCTCTTTTTCGTTTAAAATAAAAAAATTTTAATTAAAGGTAAGAAAACACGAATTTTTCTGTGATTTTGTTAATTTTTAAAAATAATATTTAAGACCATCGAATTTTTTTATATTTTACTTTTAAATTTTTTGTTAAAAATTATAAAATATTAGATATATAAACAACAATTGATATAATGGTCTAAATTGTTAAATTAAACTCGAATTAATTAAATTCAAAATTTAACAAAACTTATATATTTGTATATTTTATTATTATTTTTAGTAAAAATCTAATATAAAAATTTAAAGTAAGAAAAATCTATTGGAGGATTTTTAAAATTTTAAAAATAAATTTAATTAAATCATAAAAATCTCATATCTCTCACCCTTCCAATTAGTTCTTATGTTAGTTCAAAGTAAAACAAACATACGCGAGTCCAAGAAAATATGCTTGGAGAGTTAGGTTCAAGTCCAAGTTGTAGCATCTCCATGATCATACCCACTGGTGTTTTTATCTGACAGATTCTGATATTCTGCAATCATCTGGTCAAATTAAAGTACAATACACTTGAGAAATGAATCTTGAGACCAAAGGCTTTGGTGAAAGTTCCTGTGCAGAGAATCTCAAGATTGAATGTTCAGACAAGCCACTGAGTTGCTCAAAGGTTAGAACACATTCCATACTCTGAAACTTTCAGAGTATGATGAATCTTATTGTTAAATTACGAAACTGTTACATGAGCAGAAATGTCATTTCTGCTGAAACTGCTGCACCTCTAACACGTAACTATTAAAAGAAACACTAAGGTGTGGTACTGACTGACAAAAATAAGAATCAATAGCAACAAGCAACAGTGAAAAAGAATCAAAGACAACAGTTGAAAGTGAGGCAATTCCACTCAACCCCATTGTGTTTTGGAAGTGGGGTTATCAAAATGTTCTGTAAGAGAATGATCCTGATCCGAACACATAAAAAGATGCAGGGCTCAAGTCATACTGAAAAGATTCAACATCTCCAACGAATTTCCACAAGAGTCCCTTTGGCACATCCCTGGAAATCGACCACATTTGACTAAACGACTTTTGCTAAGTAATATACTGTAAGATCTAGTCAAAATTTGTATTGGAAGGCTAACAGCCATGCAACCCTAACACTGGGAGGTCCTCATAATTGATCAAACTCAACATTGTGTACCAAGTTTCATACTCCACATGGAATTCACTTCTGAGCAGCAACTTGTCTCAGATGATTCCTGTGAAGAGATCTACTATATAAAATTGCAAGGGAGACGAGCTCATTTCTTATTTAGCATACCAATAAAAGAGCTCAACAACTTCAGTAAATGAGAAGATATGGACACCATCCTGCCAAAACCTTCAACGAAACGGTTCTTGCACTCATATCATTGTTGATTGGAGTGTCGTCCATCGGTTGCTGAATCTAGGGTAAGACAAGGATCAGCATTATCTTGCTGGTATTCGTATGATGTACAAGAATCGTCATCTTCCTTGCTTGCAGGAAGCTCAATTAATTGTTTATCATTGTTCCTACTGCTGTAATCTCTCGAGGAGATGGCAAAATCATTTCCTGAGATGTCATCCAAATCACCATCATACTCCTCGTCGGATACAACTCTATTACTGTCATAGTCCGTAGCTTCTTTAGAAGCAGTAACTTCACCCTCATCCTCAATGTGTTCATAGCACTCATATGCTTGATCCTGCTGGTAGCAAGGAGCACCATAAACAGTCAAAGATTCCACAACTGAGTCATCCTCTTCCTCTTCCACTCCGTCTTCACCTCTTGGCCACTCATCATCATCACTGTCAACATTTGGTGTGTGAAACCTGTTTTGTTCAGCCCGTTTTCGAAGAACAAACACATTGAAGTAAAAACTCACCAACTCCGATTTTGATCGGGAAGGGAATGCTGCAGACAGATGGTTCCAAAAGTTCTTGCCCAATGATACAGGGTTAGACATAACAACCTCATAGAAGGCTTGCTGTTCATCTTCTGTCCATCTGTTTGCAATCTCCTCATCCCCCATTTCACAGAACCCAAGTGCCCTGAAAGTCTGCTCCCCAAGATTCTCTAGAAGCTTCTGCCTTGCTTCTACAATATGTTGTCTCACACATCTGATAGAACCCCTATCAAGACACATGCATTCAATATTGGTACCATCAAAGTAAGAACTTGCAGATACTTCTAGCTGAGGCATAGGAACAACGCAAGTTCCCATAAGCCTGTCCTCATAACCATCACTGTCTGTAAATCTCAGGCTTAATGATTGTGTAAGTGAACCTTGAGAAGTAGACTCAGACAGATGTTTGGAGGAGTTCATATCTGCTGAATTGCATTCTGGAATCTCAGCTTGATGTTCCACTCCAATTGAAACTGGCTTATGAAAGGGACAATCAATAGGTGAGAGGATCTCATCAGAGTGAAGAAAAGCCTTCAAGTGCTCTTCATTTTCCAAGCACTCGGGAAAGACTGATAAATTATCTTCTTGAAGTGCTTCATCATTGACCCACAGAAAATGAGGGAAACAGCCAGTAGCACAAACGTCAACATCTCTCTGAGCTTCATTTGAAACTTCCATGACTGAATCACTCCTAGGCCTCCCCAATTCTTGATAATTATTAAAACTGTTCTCACCTTCACATATTGACATTAACAGCAAGTCAGCTATATCCACTAACACATTTAGGGGGCCATGCTGATGAAATTTAACAAATAAAAGCCACAAAAAACAGCTCAATCCTATCCAAAAAATGATCTGGAGTATACAGGTATTAGTATTCCTACTATATCCATTATTTCTACTATATCCATCATTGTTTTCAACATAAAGATTGGTCCAGAGAACCAAATCACCAGTTTAAAATCAAAAGTTTATACAATTACCATCTAAACAAAAAATATATATATTGTCCACGCCCTACAAATTTTTAACTTGAAATTCAGAACTTCGTCCTTTCTTTGCCTCAGATCATGCATAATAATAAAGAAACATGAAAAAAAAATATCAATTTCAATATTTTATATAATTGAAGTTATGAAATTCAAGCTAAGGTAGTTATTACACTGGAAAATAAAATGAAACTCGTTGAGCAGTCAGTAAATATATATCACGCAAAATGCCAGCTGATCTGAATAATCAAAGAATGACCAGAAGGTGCAGTCAAATTAATGTCTCATCCTCGAACCAATATAGCTAACAACTCACAATGGCACTTGTAAATTATTAACTACCTGAATTTCTAGTCATTTGGTAAGCATCATCAAGAGGAAAGTTTGAAGTAAGCTGATCAATGTAGTCCAACTGCCTTGGGTGCTTACAAGCAAACTCATAAGATTCGTTATCAACAAAAGGCCTTTTGTGAATCATTCTCAACCTGCAGGGCATCCTTCTCGAATTGAACACAGTGAAATAAAGAAATGGACCATATACGAAAGGATCTAAATAAAGACTTCCCAGTTCATAAAACATATAAATTAATGTCAGTGGATAAAGATTCATTTCAAAGTGCTTACGAAATCCTCATTTCCAAAAACAAGAAATAACCTTCTTAAGTCCCTTAAACTCAGTTTAGTTATCCCTATCGTTATCAACATTTTCCCCAGTTTCTTACCTGATTTCAAACCTAAACAAAGTACAGACAATGTAGCAATTCAAGTAACTATATACGCTCAGATATGGGTACAGAAAGCACATGGCTAAATTCTATTATTGAGAAGACCATGGAAACAATTCCAAGGGCTCAGCTACAAGAGGTTGGATTTACCTTGAAAATCGTCGACGAGAAGTCGATGATACCAGAATCGATGAAAAGTGAATTTCAGCGGATCAGAATTATAAGATAACCTCGAATCGTGAAAAACCAATTGCAAGATCTCCAATTTCCACTATTTTCCGAAGGCTAATTCAAAGGGGAAACTAAAACCCTCAGACAGTGCACGAGAAACATAAAAAGAATTAAAACACAAAATCAATAAAAATGGGAAATCTCTTTGGATCCAACAAAACTTTTGAAATTTCGCAAAATTTTTTGAAAATTTAAGTACCCCAAATGGATTCTAATTACAAGAACCAAACGTACACGCCTATATTGAAAAATCGAAACGAAAATCCTTTTCAAATCGCAAAATCCAAAAAAAACCTTGAAACCCTAACCCTAAAAACAAATCACAACCACGCGACAGAAGAATTTGGGATCAATCGATAGAGAAAAGAACGAATTGAAACAAGAGAGTAATGAACCGAAGATTAGAAGAACAGAAAAGGAAGAATTTCTAGTCGAAGATTAGGGCTTGAGAAATTGGTAAAGTTGGGGCATAATTTATAGGAAAATTAGGGGCGTGTTCGGTGATCCGACGATAGGAACGCCTGGTTCGAGTGTCAAATATAATTACAAGAAAGACCAAAACATCGACCGTTAATTACAAAAATTGCCATTACTGGGCTCTGACGTCTTAAGGGCAGATTGGGAAATGAATCTAGTATGAGGTTGATGCTGACTTGCGAACTGGGATGGGGAATGGGTTTTTGACACGTGGAAGCATAGGCAGTGAGTTCTAAATGGCACGTGCAGTCATTGTGATTGTTCGTGCCGACAAGGGTGAGGCTTTGGGCGTTTTATTTTACATCGACCTACCTAAGGTCTGAATTAAAATGTCATGAGTATTTTAAAAATTAAACCATAAAATAATAAAGTTAAAATAAATTTGAATAATTTAAAAATAGAATTAAAAAATAAAATTATCTTTATTTATCTGAAATTTTAAAATTTAATTAAAAATTGTTAAATATAAATTAACTTATTTGTTATGATTTATGAAAATTGATTAGTTAATAAAAATTACCTAATAAATTAATTAATTAATTAATTTTTTAATAAATTAATTAATTTTTAATAATAAAAGTTGTTAAGATAAATCGAACTAAAAAATTAATTAGTTCCAATTTTTGTACGATTGAAAGGAAATGAACAATTTTTTAATTTCAAAATTTGTTATTAATTATTGATATTAGATTTATTGTCTTACTTTGAATTTTAATTCATTAAATTATTTATTTAAATAATTTAATAAGATCAATTACATAGTTGTTGATTTAGTAATTTTCATGATCATTAATAAAGGTTATAAGAATATGGTTTATATCTTTTTCGTAATCTAAATCTTGACTATTTAGAAACCCATGTGAAGCTAACAAGCATAAGTAAAGAAGCTCAAACTAAGTTCAATTTGATCAAGATGAGTTAAATTTCATCGAACTAAGCTCAATTTGATTGATCGAATTCTCGGATTCATAGTGTTTGAATTCAGGCAAAATCAATCATGAAAGATTAGGTCATTCTAAATCAAACAAGGTTTAAAAAACACAAGAAAAGTATGTTTTCAACTTTTTAATTCATGACAAGAGGCTAAAAAGAAGAACAAACCTTTTGCACAATTGTTCCTGAGTTGCTGTATATGAAGCTAACAAGCAAAAGTAAAGATGACTATGGAGCTAAAGTCAGTTTTACTGGATTCTTGGATTCATAGTATTCGAATCCGAGTACAACAATCATAAGAAATTAGATCATATAAGTCCGACTCATTGTCAACCCTAAGCAAATGGTAAGTGAGTTGATGCAAAGGAGTTAAGCTACAGATGAAATCAAAGAGAGAGGTTACAATAACAAATGATTTCTGGAATTTAGCATCTACTTATAAGAAGTACATTAAATCCAATACAAAAAGAGCAAAGTAAGCATATGATATGACACTGATATAGTAAAAGACAAAACATAAAAGCCTCTTACTTTCACTATAATGGCTACACCAATTGTCGCCATTACAGTGGGAAAGGAAGAAGGCAAGCAAGAGAGTGAAAAAGAAAAAGAAAAAAAGTAAAGAATCGAATTTGACTGCCTCAGTGGACTATGATTGGGTGCTCACAATATGAGGAGACAAGCAAATCCATGGTTTAAGCAACCGCAGGCATGTCCTTGAGCCATGCATCCAGTGGCTTACCGATTGAATACACAATGAAACCAATTTCCCTCAGCTCATCCACGTTAACGATGTTCCGGCCATCGAAAACAAAAGCCGGTTTCTGCATGTTATCATAGATCCTCTTGTAATCGAGGGTCTTGAACTCATCCCACTCGGTCAAAATGCAAAGACCATGAGCATCCTTTGTTGCCTCGTAAGCATCCCATACCACGGTCACTTGTTTCACAGTGGTGGGGCTCATAGGCTGGAGATGAAGAGGATGATCCCAATCAAATTGTTTCATTGTAAGGTCCCTCTGAATCTGATCTTCAGTGACCTGTGGATCATAGATGCTCAACCTGGCCTTGTCTCCCAACAGCCCCTTGCATACATCAATGGCAGGGGTCTCCCTCGTGTCGCCAGTATCCTTCTTGAAAGCAAATCCGAGAATAGCAATCTTCTTATTCGAAACAGTATTAAACATTGAGGCAACAAGGCGATTCACAAATCGGGTCTTCTGATAATCATTGATCTTAATGACTTGTTTCCAGTACTCTGCAACCTCTGGAAGGCCATTGCACTCACAGATGTAAACCAGATTAAGAATATCCTTCTGGAAGCAGGATCCACCAAACCCAACGCTAGCATTCAAGAACTTGGGACCAATTCTGCTGTCCTTACCAACAGCATATGAAACCTGAGTGACATCAGCTCCAGTTGCCTCACAAAGGGCAGACATAGCATTAACGGACGAGATCCTTTGGGCTAAAAAGGCATTGGCTGCAAGCTTGGAAAGCTCAGCGGACCAAAGATTAGTGGTCAAAATGCGATCTTCAGGGACCCATTGTGCATAAACATTCTTCAATGCTTGGATAGCCTTTTGGCCATCTGGGGTTTCCCGACCTCCGATTAGGACACGATCTGGTGAAAGCAGATCATCGATGGCAGTTCCCTCAGCAAGGAACTCAGGGTTTGAAAGGATCTGATATTTGATCCCCTTGCTGTTGTGGGTCAAAATCTTTTCAATTGCCTCGGCTGTCTTAACCGGAACTGTTGATTTCTCAACAACAATCTTGTCAGATTTCGATACATCAGCAATCATTCGGGCTGCACTTTCCCAATACGTCAGATCTGCAGCTTTACCAGCTCCGAGGCCCCGAGTTTTGGTCGGGGTATTGACAGAAACGAAAACAATATCAGCCTCTGCTACATGTTTCTCCACATCAGTGCTGAAGAAGAGGTTCTTGCCTCTGCACTGTTTGACCACCGCGTCGAGTCCCGGCTCATAGATAGGCAGCTGATCGCTGTTCCAGGCATTGATCCTAGGAACGGAAATATCAACAACAGCCACTTGAACAGACGGGCACTTGAGTGCAATGACGGCCATAGTAGGCCCGCCTACATACCCTGCTCCAATGCAACAGATCTTCACCATTTTCCTAGCACAACCTTCAACAACCAAAAATCACTCAATCAGCAAAGAATGGACATAAATCATGGAATCAGATTCATTTAAAAAACATAAAGTAATCTACCCAATCAATCACATGCAAACCCAATCAATCACATGCAACACTAAAATTTGCTGCTTTGAACAACAAAATAAAAAATTCACTAAATATGACTCGCCAGAGCTACACTTTAACCGGATCGAAGGATCAAAATCAACTTGAATTGAAATTCAAGATCCACAACTAAACCTCGACAGATCTAACGCATGAACACAAATTCCAACTAAAATCAAACACTGCTCCGTCGGAAGAAGCAAGAGCACAAATCAGGAGCAAAAATTCACGAAACCAGCAACGGATCGAAGGCCATTTATATTAAAAACGAACTCGCCGAGAAGGAAATCGGGTTGGGGTTCGGGGCCAGGTTACCTTTGACCGGAGCGAGAATCTAGAGAGAGAAACAGAAATGATGTCTTTTAGAGAGCGAAGAGAACGGGTTTAAATACACAGCGGGAACTCGAGATCTGGCACTGGAGCTTGCTAACGTCACCGGTGGGGACTGTGGGGGTAAATGTTGGGGTGAGGTGGCACTCTCTCATTGGCCTTCGGATTAAGAATAGTAAACTTGGCAGGTGGAGAACAGAGTAGAATGAAGTGAATTGACAAAATTGCCCTCCTCCTTGGCTGTGACATTCCAGTTTTCCACGCGTCTTAAACATAAATGGCAGTTATGTGCAAAGCAAGCAAATTCTTTCATCTATTTATTTCTTTGACAATGTCTTAAATCCATTTTTATTAGTTTATCTTGTTATATGTTTTTGAATATATATATGTTGTTGTATGTTTTTGAATATATATAAGGATAATAACTAGGGATGCAATGAGCTTAGCCGGAAGCCTAAAGTGGGTCAGCCCAAGTTCGGAACTGACAGAGACGAAGGAGTTCCAGCTCTAACATCTTTTTAAAAAAATTTACAAAATGACGTCATTTTGTTGTTACTCGTGACCCAACCCGTTTGTCATCCCTCTAATATTGTCTAATTAAATTAAGTATTCATTGATTCATTAAATTATTTATTTAAAATATGTAGTTTACAAATTACCGTAAATTTCTTAATTTTTATATAATGAACGAACATTACTAGTTATTAATATAAAATAAAAATATTATTTAATAAAAATATTTTTATTATTTATGATATCAATAACTATAATTACCAATTACAAAATCCTTTTTCTTAATTATAAGTTTTTAATGTTTAATTGAACAATTAGAATTACCTTAAGTCTAAACATTTTTAAATTTAGTATTGAATGTTACTTATACGCTATATTTTATTAGTTTTTGTTACATAAATTACTTTAAATTTGATGTAAAAATTTGAATATTATCTTAAAATAATACAGCAATTAATAAAATTGTCAAATTCTTTAATGATTTGACCAAGTAACCTTAGTTATAAGAACCATTATATAACATTACCTTGAAACATTATATAGAACTTGTAATAAGATGCACAAAATACAAAGTTAGGCATAATTAGGGCAATGTTATGGACCCACCAAATTGACACATCTTAATTTGACCATTACATACTTATTAAAACCTCTAATTATGAATGGTACTTGACACTTTTGGGTCTTTTTCACATTAAAAGTTTTAGAAACACATTTTTGTTAATAACCCTCACATTCTTCTTTGAATTCATTTATTGCTCAATTCATTCTTATTGGAATATGACTTAATAAAATGGTTCTTTTATAGTTTCATGTATAACAAATGACTCTTTAACATCAACCCTGCCTCCATTAATAATATATATTTGCCAAATTTAGGCAAAGAAATACCAATAACCAGAGTTATTATTTTGGTCCGAGCTAAAATTCAAGTTGATTAAGTTTTGAGTTGAATCAAGTTTTAAATTTAAAAAAGATTGAGATATCAAATAGGAATAACAAAATACATCTAATTGATCCGACCTGTTTTGAAGTCTAGCATATTAAGTTAAGATTAATTAAGTTTCAAGTGAGTTTGAGTCTAAGAGTTAGAACTTAACATTACAAAATAATATTTTTTATTTTAAAATTTTAAAAATAAGACGAAGTTTATATTGTTGGACAATTTTGTCAATCCTATAAAGTTAAACAACTATTAATTTTATTTTTGGTGTTTAAATTAATTATCAGTTAAGTTGCGTAATTTGATTCAGATAAAGATAATAAAGTGACTCAATAAATAATCTAAATTAATGAGTTGAAGTCTGAGTGAAAAATGAATTCGTTTAGTGTAGACCTGGTTTATATCGAACTTGTGATAGGGAAGCCCGATATGGATGTTATATAAAAGTTAAGGTCTCCTGTAATTACTATTATCAATAATAAACATAAGGAATCTCTAACCCGTTAGGAGAGCTTACATACTGAAAAAAACTATAGAAAAACCTAAATTACGTGTCAGGAGACACTTTCCGTAAAAGTTTCGGGATATTCGAGATCGTTTGGAGCTTAGAATCAGCATTAGAATCGAGTCAGGTATTTCACACTACCTTCATTTTTAATCCTTTTATATTTGATCCTAAGTACGTAATTAGATCAGTGCTACATATTATAGGCTCTTGACTCGAGCATAAATATTAATGCTACCAACACTAATTAGCACTAGATTGTGACATCTCTTCGGAAAAGTGACTATGACTTCTTATAGAGAGTCATATGGACCAGAAGAACGATTTTCACGTGCATTAAGTTCATAGAAAACTAAAGTCTAGAATTACAGTATTTGGTAAAGTGTACCGAGAAGACTTGAAAATTAAGAATGAACTTGCTTGATCTCTCAGGAAATGTTGTTAAGAGTATCATTGAAGCTTCTTATATATTTTAAGTATGGAACCTTCAAGTTTCGGGATTATGGAACTCAAAAGCTGTCATCGGTGATGATGACTTCCAAAGGACAAAGGTTAAAGCACATTTTGGTTGATTGCTTCGGTGATTTTCTCAAATTTGGCACCAACTTGGAGTTTTAAAAAAGTGGTGAGAACATTCAGGAGCAAAGGTGAAGTGGTGCCAATTATGATTTCAGGAAGATCTGTTTTGCTTTTGCATGTGAGAAATGATAATTGATGATACTTGACGAAGTTAATCATTCCTCAATTAAATGCTTGCGATGTTATGTTATTTTTATATTTTTAAAATAAAAAATAAATTTTATTGTCACATAATTGATTTTTTAAATTAATTAAAAAATAGGTATCACTATCACATGATAGAGAGATCAACTGTTATATATTTCACACAGTAAATCTAATTTGTCAGACATCAATGAAACCTACATTTTATTTAAAAATAAACGTGACAGGGAGATCAACTGTTATATATTTCACATAATAAGCCTAATTTGCCAGACATCAATGGAGCCTACATTTTATTTAAAAATAAAAAATATTATTACCTTACTTTCGTGGCACTTAACTGATAAAGGGTTAACTTTGTTAAATTTTTCATTTGTTAAACTTTTTATTCACTTAGGGTCTGTTTTAAATATTTTAAAAATGTTAGAATTTAGTTTAAATGTTTCAAAATATTAGGGTTTGATATCTATTCTATTGTAAATAGTGTGGTTCAAAATGCACTTTTAGTTAATAATTTTTAAATATTAGAAAGCATTGAAATTCCATGTAAATTGAGTTTATTTAAAATGTTGGTTTATTTAAAAAAAAACTTTTTGATGTTTTTGTAAAGTTTCAAACTTTGTTTAAGAATTTGAGAATTTTAGGTTGTGCTAAATTTAAGTCTTCATGTAATAAGATTCACAATGTCAAATTAGGGTTGGTCTCTTAAGAGGAATATAACCTTAAAATGATAAACTTTAAATTTAATTTAAATTTTATTCACATTTGAATATTCAATTTTAAATTTGAAATGAATTAAATATAATATAATATATTTATTTCAAGTTAAACTGATCCAATTTTTATTATTAGTTAAATCAAAAATTATCAAATTCGAGCTCAAATTTAATTAGATTAACTTAATTTATTAATTCTAAATCTAATCAAAAAGATATTAATTTACTATTTTTGATTCATTCTTTGTATAATGAATTATGTAATTTAGAGTTATATAATCCACTTAATCATTTATGTAATACACATTTAAAAAGTAACAATTGCAAGCTATTTGTTATTGAAAAGCTTAAATTACCCATATATATATATATGTATAGCGCTCCCATTGCATAATTAACTTCACAACGAAATATGTTGTTTAAAAAAAACATAATATAAATATATATATAGTATTATCTTGTAGATATGTTGCCCTTAGGCTTGGCAATTGGCCTGGTCCGGCTCGAAGTCAACAAGTCAGACCTAAGTTATCGGGTCTGATGAGTAATGACAAAACAACGTCTTTTAAAATTTTTTTAAAAAGTAATAAGTTAGGCAGGCCTGGTTGTCTGCTTAGATCAATCCTATTGCCATCTCTAATTGTCTTATGAAGTAACTAATTATTTATTTAAAAAACATAAATGAATTTAGATGTGAAATATTCTGCCATGATTAGATAAAAGACTACTTAAAACATCAAGTTTTTTTTTTCCAGTTTTAAACAAAATCAATGTTTAATAAATAGTTTTAGTTATTAACAATTGCTTATTGATTATAGTTTGTTTCTAAATTTTGTGAATTGCCAATATTTCTATTTGTTACAAGTTTTATTTTTATTTTTTAACTTGCAAGTTGAGGGAGTGATGAGAATGATATAGGAGTTAATCTATAAAGTAGAAATATAAGTGAAATCATTATATAAGGTCTTGTGGTTAGTCTAATTGTTGCTCGTAACACAGTTAGTTTTTTTCAATATTTTCAATAATTTGTCACATATTATAAATAAATTATATGATAAATTAATGATTTAAATTAAATAATAAAATTAATTAAAATCGTCAATAACATTTTTTCACAAATGTGACATACACATTTAAATATGCTTGACAAAAAAGATTCTAATTTATCTTGGCATAATTTAAAATTGAAAAACAAATTTTAATTTGATTGATTTCATAATTATATTTAAATTTGATATCAATAAAAATGAATTCAAGAATTTTCAATTACAGTCCAACCTGAACATGAGTTTTTTTTTATCACTCTTATTATTAGGCATATTCAAGCCTTTTCAAGTCAACTTCAAATTGAATTCAAATTTGGTTCTG
>JANVCQ010000001.1:29815497-29832208 GCA_025531925.1 Erythroxylum plowmanianum
TGGACTAACTTGATTGTTGGATGTGGGACTGATCTTTGGAGAGTGGACCGAGAGTGGACCGATCGGCCCTTGGGTCGTCTTGACTGGATCCGGATCCAGCACGGTCGGCCCGACCAAAATTTATAAATTAAAATCAAAGTAGACTCAAACTTGACCCCCACCCGATGAATTGTCATTGTTAACTCTTATGTAAACACAAAATCTCTACCAGATGGATGCTTTAGGAGAACTCCATAAACATAGGATGACATTTGGTGATGTGAGCACGATTATGATACTTTGTAAGAGAAGTGGAACCAAATATGAGTTAGTAATGCGAGAGAGATCAATAACAAGATTAAGAACTGAGAAGTTTAAAAATGCGTTTCATTCCTACATGAGTTAAATTGTAGATGACATGGAATCTTCAGAGACAATAAGGGCCAGTGACATCATAACTAATCAAGTTGAGCAGAATATACAAGAAAACTTTCATTTTTGCTTAATTAATTATTTTTCGTTAGAAATATAACTTTTGGCAATCCACAACTTATGTCTTGGGCTTATTTAAATCTTTTAGGTTTAATTGGTTGTATTTTAGAAATATTAATTTGAGCTTTAATTATTTTGATGAAAGTCTCATGTTTAAAGGCCTTTTATATGGTTAGGACTTCTTTCTTTTCAAGAGATATAAATACATCATAATAAACATTGTTTAGGGTTAAATTGAATAAATAATGAATTATATAAGAGATGGTTTCTTGTCTTCTTCTATTGCATCAAGAATATAATTATTATCAAGGTAATCATTTTGACAAATTTCTATTCTTGTTCTCAAATCAACCTTCTTATATATGTTTTCTTTCATATAATTGATTAGGGGTTTGTTAGGGTTGGAGATTTCGTCTTATCTATGTTTTATCTAAAATGTGTGATTAAGAGGTTTCAGGTTCTTTAGCATTGGAGTTTCGCATCATTTGGTATCAGAGTCGGAATTAGGATAAGTTCTTATTTATCTTGCGTTTACGTGTTGTTATTACTATTATTTTCATTATAATTCAAAATTAGGGTTCATCTTCTTTGGGGAAAAAAGTCAAAAAACAAAAATACTAGCATTAAAGAGATGAAACGGTTGCTACTGATTAAAAAAATCAGTTAAAAAAAGAAATTTATCTTTGGGGTTAGCAAGATTATAGATTTTTTTGTTGGCTTCTTATTTTGTTTAATGTCTTTCCTTCATTCTAAATTTCTTTTTTATCTCTTATTATTATTATTTTTGTTTCCATTTACAACGTAATTAACAAATTGATTATTGTTAATTTAAATTATGTATTTTTTGGGCATTATATATCCTTCCTCTTGTGTACCCATTTTGCCTTCATTCATTTCGGTATATTTGCTTCTAGTTTTGTGCTCATCGTCTTTCTTAGGTATTTTCATTGCATTCTTAAATTTTAATTTGCTATTTGTGCATTACCTTGATTGCAAATTGAATTCTGAAGTGCAATTAAGGACAATGAGTTTGAGTGAAAAAAGGTTTGAATATGTAAGCTTAAAAGAAAGAAAAAGCCAAATTTGAGTGGAACATAAGTAAAGTGTCATCTTTTGAGTGAAACATGTAAGTGAGTGACTTGTGAGGTTATTTTTTATTGCTAACTATTTTTCTTGCAGGTTTTATCATAATAATAGCCAGTAGAAGGGATGGAAAGGAAACATTATATGAATAGGACGACAATGTGCTTGATTTGAAAGAGATGTATAAGCATTCATGAACGAGTTCAAGAAGTTATCTACTAGGATAGATGAGATGAATGAGAGAATTAATGAAACTAGTAGAATCCAAAATTGTAGTAGATCAATTGGCAGTCATCGGAATTGGGAGGAAGAATTGCAAAGAATTTATGACGAGTATGAAGATGAAGTGCAATTTATGAAGGGTTGAGTAAGGAGGAAAGAACGAGTGGAGAGAAAACATAGTAATATTAATGCCATCGAGATGAAAATTCCGTCCTTCAAAGGAAGAAATGAAGTTGAAGTGTATTTGAAATGACAAAGAAAGGTGGATATGAATTTTGCTTGTCACAACTATTCTAAGGATAAGAAAGTGAGATTGACAGTTGTGGAAAAAAGAGAAGTTAGTGAGTAAAAAGAAATAAAAGAATGTGAAAAGTGAGTAAAGAGAAGTTGAGAGGAGTGAAAAAGCTAAGACACAATCATATTTTTATGTAAAAGAGAGAGAGTTAAAGATTGCATATTTAGGTAAGAGAGCTTTAATCTTGATTCGATTTAAGGAAACTTTGTTTACTAAGATTAATCTTGACCTAATTTTTCCTAGTGTGTTTGTGACCTTATTGCAATATTATGATGTTGTTTTTATTGAAGAGGTACCCCATGAGTTACCATAATGAAAGTCAAAACTTGATGCAAAGGGTGATGGATCATTCCAAGTGTTGGAACATATTAATGATAACGCATACAAGGTAGACTTGTTAAGTGAGTATAATGTTAATTCTATTTTTAATGTTTCTAAATTATCTCTTTTTAACTTTGATTTAGACTTGAAGATGAATCATTTTGAAGAGGGAGGGGATGATGTGAGCACAACTATGGTACTTTATAAAAGAGGTGGACCAAAGATGAGCTGGTAATGTCAGAGAGACCAATAACAAGATCAATAGCTAATGAGTTGAGAGAAGTGCTTCAATCCTACATAGGCCGAATTGTAGATAATATGAAATCTCAAGAGACAATGAGGGTCAATGACATCATAACTCATCAAGTTGGGCATAATGTGCAAGAAGACTTTCATTCTTGCTTAATTAATTATTTTTCGTTAGAATTATAACTTTCAGTAGCCCACTACTATATCTTGGGCTTGTTTAAATCTTTTAGGTTTGGCGAGTTTTATTTTAGAAATATTAGTTTGAGTTTTAATTATTTTGGTAAAATGTCCATGTTTAAGGGCTTTTTATGTAGTTAGGGTTTCTTTATTTCCATGAGCTATAAATACATTATAATAAACATTGTTTAGAATTATATTAGATGAATAACGAATTTTATAAGGGAGGATTTCTTGTCTTCTTCTATTGCATCAAGAATATAATTCTTATTAAGGTAAACACTCGTAACGAATTTCTATTCTGGTTTTAAATCAACTTTGTTACATGCATTTTCTTTCATATAATTGATTGGAGTTTTATTATGATTGGAGATTTCCTCTTATTCCTGTTCTATTTAAAATGTGTGTTTAAGAAGTTTTAGGTTTTTTAGCCTTAGGGTTATTTGGACTTGGATCAATGTTAACAGGCCAAGTTCGGTTGATTGGGCTTTGAGTCAAGCCTCAAGCTTGGGTTGTTCAGACCCGGCTCGGTCCGAAATTTGACAATTATAACAAAAACGATATCGTTTTCTATTTTTAAATTTACAAAATAAAATAAAATCAGGCTGGACAAAAATTATTGGGTCTGTCAAGTCCCGACCCCGGTCCATTGGTATCCCCCGTCAATCAGTTAAACCAGCCCGTAGTAGATATCCCCATTAGTCACAATAATTTCACTAATCCAACGGTAATCGAACGGCCCACAAGTGACACTCCAACTCGGGAACTAGCCGTTACAATACGAACACCGTCCAACGTTTCCATTTTCTTCTTCATTTTATTGTTCCGATCAAATAAACCTCCTTTTCTCTCCAAAGCCACACCTTTTGACTCAAAGAAACCCCAAAGCACAACTACCCTTTTGATTTCAAGGTGATTCTTGTATTGATTTGGAGCCAGTTTTATGCAAATGGAGTCGAGCACCAAGAGCACGAAATCTGTAACTCCGGCGAAAGACCCATATCGGTCAGTCTCCAAGTTATCGCAGAATTGCAATCCTAACGTCTCTCATTCAAGTCCTGGTCCAAAACCCACTTCATCTCCATTGACCAAATCTGAGAAATCCCAGAAATCGGGTTCGAAGAACCCGGTCTTCAATCAAAATCCGGTCTTTCACTCACCCAGGCGCAAGATCAGGGAACGGAAATTTGTGGTGGCAAAGAAGAATTCGAAGAAAGAGAAGAAGGTGGAGATAAACCCAAGTTTAGTTGATTGCAAGTGCAAAGAGAGATTTGGCGGTAAGGTAAATAAGTGTCTGTGCGTGGCCTACGAGTCTTTGAGGGCATCTCAGGAAGGGTTTTTCAAGAACCCGGATGGTGACAGTGAGAAAGCAGCGGAATCTGAGAAAGAAGAAGAGGATGGTGATTATGGAGTTGAGAGCGAAGATCGAGATGAGGCAATGGAGAATGATTTTTTTGCACAGAATCTCGAATGTGAAGATAGGTATGGATCTGTTAAGAAAATTCCGAGTCAAACTGAGGAATTGGACTCAATGGGTAATTCTATAATCAAGAGAAGAAGAGAAAGATTGCTTGAGGAGGCCAGGAATAGTGTGCCTGAATTTGGAAAGGTGAAGCATCTGGTTAACACTTTCGAGAAGTTACGTTTGATGCCTAGTTCAAAGGAAGTTGGTGATAAGGAAAAACAAGAGATTAAAGAGGTCAAAAAGAAGGCAATGCAGTGGGCATTGCCAGGCTTGCAGTGTCCCGAATTGGAAGAGACAAAGGTCGCAGTGGTCTCGTCTTCATTGTCAGAATTAGAGCCTCCTAATGTATCAGAAACTCAGGACCTTGGTTCTGAATTCTGCCCATCTGGTTTGTTTCTCACGTCGGAGATTCTTGGTTTGGATTCAAGTTTTTCTGTTTCGTCTTCCCGGGATGGCAGTGACAGCAGGTCAGTGAGTAGTGACTACCAATTATCTGTATAGAACCTGCAAATTTGGATTTGCTTTTGATGCTTTAGTATGTTCAGGTCCTAAGCTGTTGTTTCTTTTTTGTTTTCTCCCAAATTTTAGTGTGTCTAGCAGGACATCTAATGGAGGCAGGAGAAGCAGAAGAAACGTGAGCTGTTATCTCCTCATAATTGCTTACAATTGAAATATAATATTTCACCTGATGGATTTGCAATTTTTGTTATGAATTAGAGCTCTGAATCTTGTGGAACAATGGGGACAAGAAAGTGGAGGAAGAAGAAGCAACTAAAACTCACAAGCCAAAAGCCATTTAAGCTAAGGACAGAGGTATAAACTATTTTACTGAGAAATGAAGATGGCAAGTTAAGCCTGTTAAGTAATGTTTCATTCTGATCATTATAGCAAAGGGGAAAACTGAAGGAGGACGAATTGGCGAAGAAGATAAAAGAAATGCTGGGGGAGGAGGAGAAGCAGAGAAATCCTATAGCACAAGGTCTTCCATGGACAACAGATGAGCCAGAGGTGAGGTATCTTAAGACTCTTGTTCTAACCATAAGGTTAAAAAACTGATTTAACCTATCAGATTCGCAATAAGTAGTATCGATTAATCTTGTTAAACATCTTGAATCATTCATGTTCCTAACCTAAACATCAGAGAAGCACCTGAATCGTTCCATTGTTCTAATTGCTGTGTATTGTATATCAATAGGGAACTGTTATGTTCTCAGCCATCAATGAACTGATCTTGGCCTAAATGTTATTTTCTTGATGTCATTCTGACTGAAGGAAAGGAGACCAAAAGCTTGACGTAGTAATGCAATGGAACATTACTATAATTTGTTCTTTGTTCTTGTCAGTTCATTTCCTATAACTTCCTATGTTTTCTTTTTCAGAACCTAATCAAACCTCCAGTGAAAGAGAATACCAGACCAATTGATCTCCAGCTTCACAGTGATGTTCGGGCACTAGAACGTGCTGAGTTTGACTATCAGGTAATCCTCTAAACATATCAGTTGTTCTTGTTGTATATTCAGCATTTTAGGATCCAGTTTCATCGGCAGCCATTGGAAGAGCGTGTTATAACTCATCACTTTCTCGTAAGGGCTGAAAGGCCACAATTATCGTGAGCAAGCTTTTGCTCTCTTTTTGATTAGAATGATAAAAGTGTATGTAATTGTCTTGAGGATTATGATGCATATTGCCTCTACTGACAGCATCAGATACCTGTTGCTTTTGAACCTAGATAAAAGTTAGAATTATATTTGCTGGTATGTTCAGATTGAGATTTTTTATAACTTATGTGATCTAGAGGCTTCCTTAGTATATACTTTGTGGTACTTGTTGCTGATAGTAGCAAATTATTAAGACTAACCAACTGGACTAGAGAGGTAAATTTATCATAAGTTCAGCTTTTCATTACATGACAGGTAGCCGAGAAGATGAATCTAATTGAACAATACAAGATTGAAAGAGAGAGGCTTCAAAAGGTGAGTGGAACTGAATAAAGTCATAGAGGTTTTTTGTACTGCATCAAATGAGATTACAATATCTATTATTATGCTCTTGTATAGATGGCAGAAGAAGAAGAAGTCCGCAGATTGAGAAAGGAACTTGTTCCAAAAGCACAACCCATGCCATACTTTGATCGGCCCTTCGTCCCGAGAAGGTAAACCTATTTGACTTAAAATTTACAAATAATCATATATGCTTATATAAAGTTTCAGCGAAATAATCACAATTGTTTTGATTTTTATCCAGATCAACAAAGCATCCAACTTTCCCTAAAGAACCAAAGTTTCTCATGCCTCAACATAAGAAGGTTAAACCTTGTCTCTCATGGAATGACATTGACACCTTTACTTACCAACAGTAAGGCAATAGAGAAGGCAGTAGTAGAAGTTTCAAATGACATGATCCCTGATTCTTTGAACTGTGGACCCTATAATTCTTTTCGTGATCTGTAAATGATGCAACCAATTTAGTTGCAATTTTGGGATATTGGATATGTTTATGAAGAAATGTAAAGTTCTTAACTTTAAACTCTGTATCTTCATTTTATGTTCCCATGCCTCCATTTTGTTCCTTTCTACAACACTCTCGATTTCTGCATCTGCAGTGAAGACTCATAATTATTCATCTGAAGATTTAATTTCTGAAAACTGAAATGCTTGCAACTCTTGCAAAGTTGTCTCTTTGTGTTAGATTTTAGCATTACTCAGAAGTGTAGATGCTAGAGAGAAAAACCCTCTTTTGGATTTATAAGAGTTCTATTGTTGACAAGAAACAAAAGCTGCAAAATGATCAAAAGCAAAGAGGTTCCAAACTTTTGGAATGGGCATAATAACATTGAGTCGGGCCATGATTTACTAGGGTTGGACAGTTCAACGTCTAATCAGGACATCATTTTCTTAAAACTGACCCAAATGATGTTGTTTTGTTCAAACTGCTTTGGACTGTTCAGAATAGAATGACTCTCTCAAGTATGAGTCTGGTCAACTCAACCTTGATCCTTTGATTGGGGATCTGCCCGCTGTTTCTGCCATCCCTAATTCTTGGTGACAGCATGAACAAATACTGAAATGAGCAGATGTTAAGATTAAGAGCTTCTAACATATGCCAATACCTTGCAAAGATGGCTGGATTTGGTTAACAGATCATGTACTGAATCTTATAAATCTTCTGAGAGCTTCGAATGATCAGAATTTGTTCTTAAGATGAATTATTAACTAGTGATACAAATGTCTAATAGGAGATAGTCTATATCACACATTGCATGTGGTTCTATCGAAAACAACCTCTTTATTAGATAAGAGTAAGGCTGCATACTATTGAATCTTTTCAGACTCTGCACCTCAACAAGAATTCAACTGGGTGTTGATGATAATAATAATATATATCTGAATATATTGGTTAAAGTACTAATATCTACTAATTTTTAGAAACAGTTTTATTATTTTAAATTACTTGAAAAATATTTTATAATATTAAATTTTTATCTTTTATTATTCCGGTCTTAAATTATTTTAATAAAAGCTTTCATATTCTCGTACTAATCACATAATTTAATTTGTGTATTATAATTAATTATAAATCATATTAATAGAAGTTTTTATATTCTCATACTAAGTATATAATTTAATTCATATATTATTATTAATAATACGACGATTCTATTAAAATAATTTAAATTAAAATTTGAGAAAATATTCTATCTTTAAAATATTTAATACTAAAAAATAATTTTAAATAATATATCTTTTAAAATAAGTGAAAAGAAAATTATTGTAAAATAATGTTTGTTTTTGTGAAAAATAAAAATAAATGTTTTTATTACTATACCCTATCTATGTTCTTTTGGATCTCTAGGCTCTAACAGTCTAACTTGCTTAAGTCCAGTACAGGCCCACATAAATACCCGATTACGAAACCCGACCCGAAAGACGATTGCCAGAACAAACGCACGATAAAACCCTAATACATCATAGTGTAGCAGACACTAACAGAAACCCTAGAGAGAGTGAGAGAAGAGATCAGCAATGGCGACTGCTAAGACTGTTAAGGACGTCTCACCCCACGAGTTCGTTAGGGCTTACTCTGCCCATCTCAAGCGATCTGGAAAGGTATGCTCATATACAATTTAACCTGTAGGTTGATCTGAATTTGGATTTGTAATTCGTTTTGGTGAATTCGGTCTGTTCGTGAAAGATGGAAATCCAGTTGTATTGGGTGATGTCAGGCGATGGAAAGGCTTCAATTTTTGAGTGGAAAGTTGTAGGTTCTGAATGCTTATACTTTCGGTTTCATAGTTGAAGTTGTTATCGTTAGATGGTATGGTGGTCATACTGCAACTTTTGTTTGGATTGGAACTAGTGGGTTAGATGTTATATACTTCACGTTTTCATGGTAACTAGAGCTTCGAAATTTGTGATTTTTGTTAAATAGGTTGGGTTATTACTGATCTATCTTGATTGGTTTTGTTCTTAGAGAAATCGAAATTTTGGTGTTTGCATGATGTCAGTGCTTAGTTCTTGGCGTATATGCTGCATGTTGCAACCTAAGACGCTTTTAGAGAATTGACTCGATTTATTGAATCGGTGTGCGTTTTACATTATTGTTGCGGGTTACTTCTTGTTAATACTTCACTAGAACTTCCTCTCCTTAAGAATTTTAAATAATTGGCATAATCAGTGGTTCTGGATATTGGTTTTATAGCGTTGAAGAGCCTTTTGTATCTTGAATGATGTTTATTTAATGATGTTTTACATGGAAGAAAGTCTGCCTGAACCAGCTGACGAAATGACATGTATTATTCCTTGGTGAATTGGCCGTAAACGTTTGATTTTATTTTACTTAAATCAGATTGAGTTGCCCCCATGGACTGATATCGTAAAGACTGGTAGGCTGAAGGAGCTTGCACCTTATGACCCAGACTGGTACTACATTAGAGCTGGTAGGCCTATGTTTCTCTTTATAGTGCTTGTGTTGCAATTTTAGCTTCTTGGTACTTATAGTTTTCTCTTAATCTTAATTTAGCCTCCATGGCAAGGAAGATTTACTTGAGGGGAGGCCTAGGGGTGGGTGCTTTCCGTAGAATCTATGGTGGAAGCAAGAGGAATGGAAGCCGTCCTCCCCATTTTTGCAAGAGCAGTGGTGCTGTTGCTCGTCACATTCTTCAACAGTTGCAGGGCATGAATATCGTCGAAATTGATACCAAGGGGTGAGCTTTTTAATCTTTCACACCCTTTTTTCCTTTCTCATGATATCTATTTTTTGAATTCAACTTATATCATATTATGAGCAATGGGATCTTACTTACTGTAACATTTCCGTTGGAAATCCGTCAATAATTGGACTTCTGTTCTTGTGTTAGTGGAAGGAAAATCACATCTAGTGGTCAACGGGATCTCGACCAAGTTGCTGGCCGGATTGTGGTTGCCCCCTGATCAACTGAAGATAAAAGGCAATTCCCATGGAAAAGGAGGCTGTTTTTGATAGTTTAGTTCAAATCTTAATGGAAGAGTTACTATTGCAGTTCGATTCCAATTGTTGAGAATTCTTAGATTACTCAAATTTTCTGCTGTGATGCATTTTCATTACAATCGCAGTTTTGGGTTGTTCATTTCCCCATTCAAAGACCTTTACCGGATTTTAATGCAACCCCCCCTGTACTAATTGCAGTTCAATTTATCTATCATGAGCTTAAAGGCAGAAGTTACACTTCAACTTTCACTAGGAGGTCATCAATCTCATCTACATTGGGATTACTGATTTCTGAAGAGGGTGTTCCTCCAATTTCTCATAATCTAGGATTGTCGAAACAGTCCGGCTCGCTTTGACCTGAAGTTAATATTTGTTTTGATAGTTGGGTTTCACGGTCCGGCTTAGTCAACCAAAGCCGGAGTGATATGGAGCTTTGGGCTTTTTGTGCCACTTGTGGGCTAAAAACGGCCCAATTTATAGTTTGAGTTTTGACATCCTTACATAATAATTCTATTGAATGTTGAAAGGCAAAACAAGTTCAAGCTCCCTTTTGGGGTTAGGACATTAGGGTTCAAGAGAAGAAGAGTAATGGTTGAGAGTGAATGCAAGATCCTAAATTTGTGGGAAATTCCCATTCATTCTTGAATTGGGGTTAAGATATTAGAGTTTGAGAGAAGAAGATTAATGATTGGTTATTTTAATAACTTTTATTATTAAAAATTGATCGATTTAAGCTTCAATAATACTATTATGACTATTACTAATATATAGGGTCGGAAATCTATCCATTCGAAAACAAGATGATCAAGCTCATTGTTGAGCCAATTTGAAGCAAGCTCGATAGTAGCTTGTTTGTTTCCCCGTAATTGGAACACGAGTCTATTTGTCTATATAGATTTTGTTCCTAAAGAAAATGTTAATTAATTGAATTACAAGAAATTAGTTGGTTGTGTGATAATCTTATTTTTTAATTAAAATTTAATTTTTTAATAAAGAAAGATAATTTATTTCTTTAATTTTATTTTAAAATTTTTAATTTTATTTAATATTTATTATATATCCATTTTAATACCACTTAAAACTTTTCGATCTTTAAATTTCTTATTTTATAGGTTAAATATTTAATGTTAACAAAAATCAAGACTTGTAAGTAGTAGAACATTGAATACGACGTCGCATCGACTGAGTTGTGCACAGTCAAAGCTCATTTAGTAAACCAAGCCACTATTCTCTTTTCGGTGTAGAGGGAGCTTCGATTGGAGTGTAGATTAAATCTCCGAACCCTAGGACCCCCACAACAGCCTCCGACCATGGCTCTAAAGCACATGCTCGCCGTCGCTCGCAGCTCCCGCCGTCCTCCTCCTCATTTATCATCCGCCGCCGTTATCCTCAGAAGCCACTCCACCTCTCCCGCCACGTCTCCATCTCCCTCGTCGCCGCCGGCTCCTCCGCCCCCAAATGCCATGATCTACGACCGCCTCGCGGAATCCGTCAAACAGAAGCTTAAAACGCTAGAGAATCCAGATCCTAGGTTCCTCAAATACGGCTCCCCAATCCCTACCACCACGTCTCACACTCACATCCTCTCCGCTCCCGAGACTCGCGTCACAACTCTCCCCAACGGCCTCCGAGTCGCCACCGAGTCCTCGCTTGCTGCCAAGACAGCCACCGTCGGCGTTTGGATTGACGCTGGCTCCCGATACGAGACAGATGCGACCAGCGGGACCGCGCATTTTCTGGAGCATATGATCTTTAAGGGCACTGAGAAGAGATCTGCGAGAGAGCTAGAGGAGGAGATCGAGAACATGGGTGGACATCTGAACGCGTATACTAGTAGGGAACAGACAACGTATTATGCTAAGGTTTTGGATAAAGATGTGGGTAAGGCGTTGGATATTTTGGCTGATATTTTGCAGAACTCGAGATTTGATGAGCATCGAATTAATCGTGAGAGGGATGTGATTTTGAGGGAAATGGAGGAGGTACACTTTTTTTAATCTTGTTTTTGAAGTTTTTATTTTGGGTTAATTTTGTTGCTTTGTTTTGTGGCCATGGTTTATAACGCGGGTTATGGGTCGTGTTCTTGGAGTGACAAAATGTGTTCTTTATCTGTAGCTTTGAGGGATGTTACTGTTGTGATTGTTTGTGGGTGGTGTTGGTATTCAGATTTTTTATATGTTAATTTTAAAATTTTGAACTTGCTGTATCGATGCTCTGATAAAATTTTCTGTTTATACTGTTGGCTGGCACAATATTTTTAGGTTGAAGCGCAAACAGAGGAAGTTATCTTTGACCATTTGCATGCAACTGCCTTCCAGTACACTCCTTTGGGTAGAACCATTCTTGGCTCCGCTGAAAATGTCAGGTCAATTACCAAGGCTAATCTTCAGAACTATATAGAGACACACTACACGGCTCCTAGAATGGTACTAAAAGAACCAAGAAAGCTTTTCTGTTTAATTTTGAATGCTTTCTTGTGATGTGATGAGCTAAATTACTCAAATTTTTGTCGGTTCACTTGTCTTTCAATGTTATTACTCAATTAGAAGGTTATACTGATGTTGTTCCTGTTTTTTTATTTTTATTTTTTTGACCTTCTCTTAGGTCATTGCTGCTTCTGGGGCAGTTAAGCACGAAGATATTGTTGGGCAGGTTCAGAGATTATTTAGCAAGTTATCAACTGATCCAACTACTGCTTCACAGTTGGTTGCAAAGGAGCCATCCTTTTTCACTGGCTCTGAGGTCGGAGAATAATGATCTCTAATTTCTTTGTAGCAGCTTCATTTATCTGAGTTGTTAAGTTCAATTGTTGCTCTGACCTATCAGGTTAGGATAATTGATGA
Organism: Erythroxylum plowmanianum; assembly: GCA_025531925.1. Taxonomy (NCBI): domain Eukaryota; kingdom Viridiplantae; phylum Streptophyta; class Magnoliopsida; order Malpighiales; family Erythroxylaceae; genus Erythroxylum; species Erythroxylum plowmanianum. The sequence continues at coordinate 29,828,090 of JANVCQ010000001.1, forward strand.
TGATGTTCCTTTGGCACAATTTGCGGTAGCTTTTGAAGGAGCACCTTGGACAGATCCCGATTCCATTGGTCTGATGGTCATGCAAGCTTTGTTGGGTTCATGGAATAAAAGTGCTGGAGGAGGGAAGCATATGGGGTAAGGATCCTGCCTGCATTCCCTTCTTGATCTGGAAAACTATCATCAGCTATTTACCATACAAGAGGGGAATTCTGGTCAGGGAGATTTATCATCATATGCAAGATGAAAAATTGGTTATATGTAGCAAATTAGTGCAAGGCTCCAATAGCTGCTAGTACAATTATGCCATTCAACTTCTCTAATGATCAGCTGGAAATTCATTAAATTTTCAAATCTTGCATTTGACATTTGTGCCCAAGGTTTCCTCTTTCTAAGATATTGATCAAAACTTTATCCTTAAAACAGCTCCGAACTGGCTCAAAGGGTTGGAATTAATGACATAGCAGAAAGCATGATGGCTTTCAACACCAATTATAGAGACACTGGTCTTTTTGGTGTTTATGCTGTTGCAAAGGTAAGCCACTCCTTGACTTGCACTGATTGCTAAACCCTTGTCCTATAAATATTGGTAACGTTGCTTTTATCAAGAGAAAAGAAAACTCTTTTCTCATCATAAAGTTATTATACATATATGCCAAGGGAGCAACTGTTTCCGAATGAACTGTAGCCCAGGGTCTTCCTTGTTTTGTTCACTTGGCTCTGGTTTGTAAGTAGATGGTTGATTGACGTCTCTGTAGATTATATAATGATGCTATTATTTTCAGCGAGTTCCTCAGCTAATATACCAGTTTATTGAAATATTTGAGATGCTCTCTAAATCATTTTTGTGCAGTTTTTTATCTTCTGAATCTGTTTGGGGCATTTGACTTCTATCTTAAATGAAAAATTTTGTGTTGTGTTATTTCAGCCTGATGTATTGGATGATTTAGCTTGGGCCATTATGCATGAGACAACCAAGTTATGTTATCGGGTTTCAGAAGATGATGTAACCCGTGCTCGTAATCAGGTAGTTATTGATCTCATGAAGATATGATTCTTTGTAGATCTATGTATGTTGGAGGCAGGATAGAAGATGATATGTGATTATTTCTACATTTCAGTTGTTGGCAATGTCATGCACTATTTGAATGATTGGATCTTCACATTACCATTCAAATACTGTTTCATATCAGATTTTGTTTCATGCTTGACAGTCTACTAATTTGCTGTCATGTTATGACTTATTGTCTGTGGTGATTATTGCAACTGTTTTCTTTGGATATATGCTTTACCAACCAGCTTTAATCTGCTAAATTATGGGGCATCACTTGTTACAAACTTCCGAAGGTATAGGTAAGACACTGCAATAACAAGCAGATTATTAGTCGGTTATCTTGTTTGTTAGCCTTGTGGAAACTTTGACTGTAGGTTTATTTAAATGTCTTAGGTTTAGCAATCAGCTGAGTCATTGTTAGAAAAGCAACTCTGAAGTAAAGCAGTGTATATTGTATTTTATATTGATGATTCAATTTGCATGTTTATCTTCATGAATATCCTTCATCAGCTGGCGATGATAGCATTGGTGCTCATTTTTGATGCTTTGCATGGCTGCAGTTGAAATCATCCTTATTACTTCACATAGATGGAACCAGTCCTGTAGCTGAAGATATAGGGCGACAGGTATCACAACTATTCCTTTCATAATGCAGCAAAATGAATAAATTTGTTGGTTCAGAATGTACTGATTTGCATCTTGTAACTTGGAAGTTTCTGTCTGAAGATTAGTCATGTTAACCATATTAACCACTTATAGAGATATCATCATCAAAATCGTTACTTGCTGAGATTGTTACTATAGCAAATCACTAATCATCATAACAACAAATCTAATCATTATGAAGTGTATTAATCCATATCTAATTTCATGTAACCTCGCTGTGTTCACGGGTGCAGCTACTGACATATGGTAGAAGAATCCCATTTGCTGAATTATTTGCTAGGATTGATGCTGTTGATGGTGCAACCATCAAACGTGTAGCTAATCGGTTTATTCATGACAAGGTAGGTTCTCGACCACTAAACATCCACTGTTGGACCTATTGGCAGTAACATGCCTACTGCTTTTGACAATATTTCGCCGGGACACCCCCTGATGTCTTTAAAAAATGATCTTTCTGATACTTCCAGGAAGTTGCAATAGCTGCCTTGGGTCCTATCCAGGGATTGCCAGACTACAACTGGTTCAGACGTCGGACCTACATGAACCGCTACTAGATCGGTACTGTGTTTAGTAGTGAATTGCCATCCAATTTGGGTGGTTTGCAGGTTGTTTTATTGTTATTACAGAATCATACGTCTCAGGAGCCCTCAGGGCCCTCATTTTGCTTCAATTTTTGAAAGTTGTCCTTTTTGTTGCTGTAATGCTATTCAGATTTGAAGTAAATAAGCATGCAGTCTGTTCTAATTGGCTGTTACTGAGGTTTGGCATTGCACATAATGAAAAATGTCATATTTACTAATATGTTGAGCTTCTAGTTCTTATCTTCATATGATTTGTATTTGAGATTGTAAGTTGGGTTTTTTTTTTTACATCAATATTATAAATAACGGTGAAAATTAACTTAATTTTTTAAAAAATGTTAGGAGATAATTTATATCTTTTGTTTTTAATTCAAATTAATTAAATTATAAGGTGTACATAATATAAAGAACTAAGGTTATTATTTTCCACTTTGGAGCACATTGTGAGGAAAATCATGTTTATTATTGCATTATAAGTATAATGCTTTCTCATTTCATGGTTTAGTATAGAATATGATGTTTCATTTTACAATACTTGACTTTTTTTTTAATTTATTGAGTTTGATTTCTAATTAAACCAAGTTTTCAAATTTTAAAAAATACTTTAATAATATTGTAGGGAGTGTAAAATAAATAGCTCAAAGTCACAAAATAAAGGATAAAGTTTTAAACTTTACTAATAATTTATTTAATTCATTAAACTTTGGTTTTCATTAAATAAATCTTAAAATGGTAAATTATTATATTTGAATCATGTAATTGTGTAATCTACACAAATGCACGTTAAAACTTAAAAGTGAGTATATAATTTATTACTTATTTAATAAAACATATTTTATTAGGAATTAATGATTAAGTCAAACAAAATAAACAATTAAAAAAAGAAAAAAGAAGAGTGATATTATATTTTATATTTTGTGGGGTATAAAAGATACTTAAATGCCGTTGAGTTAGTTGATAGGTATAGCTTCGTAAGTATCGCTGCCATCTTCTCTCGAAGACAAAAAGCACAACATAGTTATAGTTGTTGTAGACTTGTAGAGGTTTTTTGGTTTCTCAGATTCGTCTTCGATCCCATCGCCACATTCTTCTTCTTCTTCTTCTACATATCTCCTTCAACCCCATACACAAACCCCATTTCATAAAGCTCTTGTTTTTAGCTACCTCATTTCATAAAGCTCCTGTTTTTAGCTAACTTTGAGTTTGGATCTTGAGGTGGGTTTTCTCTTTTTCTTTTTTTTCTTCTCCTATTATTAATCATCTTCAACCTCCATTTTCTTCATTTCACTCCAACGACGAAAGGGTACATGGCTTCTATCTGGGTTCCATGCCCCAAGACCGTTTTGGCTTCTGGGGTTGGATCCATTTCACACCAAAAGCAGAGCAACTTGTTTCCTATTGTTTCCAATACTAATCTCTCCGTTTCAGGACTTAAGGTCAGTCCCATCTTTTCTGTTCGTTCGTTCCCTTGTTTAATTTCACGATTATGGGATGATGGAAAAGTTGTAAAAAGAAGGAACATATCAGGTTGAGCCATGCTTTTGCAACAACCAAGTTCATTTGTTTGGTAATTATAAAGGGTGGAAAGTGAGAGGTTTAAGAGCAATCTGTTTGTTTAGTAATGAATGAAATATCGCACCTTTGCCATTTGAAAATGCAAGATTTTTCATTGTTATGATGTGCTTGGGCTTCCATTCTCAACCTGTCCACTCAACCTTTATGCTTCGTGAAGAGAATTAACCGGGCAATTGTATGATGCTTGATTTGTTATGCGTAAATGTTTCTGCAAAATACTATTCTTTGTAATAGGTACCTTGTTTT
>JANVCQ010000001.1:29853559-29864755 GCA_025531925.1 Erythroxylum plowmanianum
ATTTTAATTAATTATATTGTAGTTAAATTAATTACAATATTTTAATTAATTAATAATTATATTTTAATTAGTTATATGTTAATTAATTATAAGAACCATACCCTTATATTGTTGTTAAATTAATTACAATATTTTAATTAATTAATAATTATATTTTAATTAATTATATGATAATTAATTATAAGAACCATACATTTATAAAACAATGATACTCGTTCTTCTATATTAGAAGGGGAATGGAGTATTACCCAAAAATGAGTAATGAAAATAATACCTCTATAATGATACCTCCTTACCAAACTTAATTTTTCATTCCATACTCATTCCCTTTTTTTTATACCCACCAAATAAGCACCCCCTTAAATTCCAATTGTCTTATTTGCCAAAACATACTACAGTTTAAGGAACGGTTTTTGGGCTCTGCATAAATAAAGTTTCTTTCTTTATGCTGCTTCTCTCCTCTTAAAAGCATCTGAACCTACAAAGTTGTGGCCTCCTAAATCAGATGCTGACATCCCACTTGTCAAACGACTGTTTGTCATTAAGCTACCATCTTTAAATTGGAGAGGTGCGTTGTCTCCTGCTCTTTTTCTCTTTCTTTCTTTATGCTGCTTCTGTCTTCTCATAAGGCACAATCATAGTTTTTCATAATATTTGTTTTCATATATTTCATACATAAATAATAACTACAATTATTATTTAAAAATTTTTATAATAAATTTATATTATTAATATAATAAAATAATATTAAATATAGAAATCTAAATCATATAAATTAAAATAAAAGTGATACATACACTATTTAAAATTTTATTATAATAAATTTTAAATTTAACAATAAAAAACATTATCATAATTATAATTATAAATTAAAAGATAACTTTTGTCATCTTAATTATATTTTACAAATAAATTAATTAACCATATATTAAATTTATTCAATAATTTAAATATTACAATATACAATTTATTTTAATTTTAGATAATTTAAATATATATAATAATAATAAATCAATGTCTATAAATCCATAAAGTTAAAATTAAAAAATAATGAAAAATTTTAAAGAAAATTTAGACTATTTGATATAATCATATAGAAGCTAACTATAAGAATCTAAATCATATAAATTAAAATATGTTCATTAACAAAAATAATAATTACAAAAATTAATTTTAATGTTATAAAATTAATAGCTAAAGAAAAATATTAAATAAGTGTTGGTATGAATTTTAATATAAATATTAAATATATTTTATAGTTTATTTAACTCAATTAATATTCAATTTAACTATTAAATTAGTAGATTGTACTAGCATTATTGTTATTATAAAAATGCATATATTATCTTTTTATTATATATTTAATAAGTAACAGTTAGTGAGATATAACTTTTAAAAATAAATTAATAATTAAAATTAAATCAACGACTCTTCTTAAATAACTATTAAAATCTATTAATACTAATATTTTATAATAATTTTTAAAAAATTTAGAAAAAATTCTACTTGCAAAAATTCTAATAACAAAGCGGCAGAAGCAAGGCCATGAGTGCCGAACATAATATAAATATAGGTTTTAGCTTAACATCAACACCCAAAGCCTTCGGATTGCTAAATTCAACCAAGACCATCTCTCTCTCTCTCTCTCGTTCTTTGCGTCCTTTCAAAAGCATCTGAACCTACATCCCACACGCAAAAGGACAGATTGTCTTGGAGTTACTTTGAAATTTCCAATTCAAATTGCATGTGGTTGTAAATTTCAATGAGATTGCCGGAAAAATTGGAGAGATGGGTTGTCTACTCCCCTTTTTCTCTCTCTTTCTTTATGCTTCTGTCTTTTCAAAAGCATCTGCACTCACAAAGTTTCATAAACCAGAGCCTGGACTGATTGTAATTGAGTTACTGTCTTTTAAACTTTGAAATTTCCAAGTCAAGTCGAATGTGGTTGGAAATTTCGATGAGCTTGCTGGAAAAATTGGAGAGGGGGGACCTAGATTGAAATTATGTAGACTTTAGGAAGCTACTCGGTCTCGGAAGTAATGCCACGAACACCAAACCATTATTCATATCAAATTTAATATTGGTTATCATTTTTTGTAATTTTTAAATTTATATAATATTTTTAAAACTACTTTAAAAGTTTAAAATTATCTTTTAATATATTGGCCTTGTTTGACAACCAGCTGATTGCATCAGCAGTTAGCTGATTCTATTAGCTATTACCTTTTAGCTGATTCTATCAGTTGATTGACCAGCGGATTGTATTAGCTGTTTATCATTTGATATTTGATAAAATTAGTTGTTTAGTATTAGCTGTTTATGCGTAAAATGACTTATAAGGATATGACTTTAAAAAATTATAAGGGTATGAATATTATATATCTTAATATTTCGTTAAATATTCTTATAGGAATTTAGATTTTAGATATTTAATTATACAAAAATTAAGTTTATAACTCTAATAAAAATATAGAACATATAATAATAATAATAATAATAATAATAATAATCTATCATTAAATTTTCTATTAATATGATACATGATATTAGTATTTTTCATATAAAAATAACTTATAAGAATATGACTTAATAAATTTATAGGATCACAATTAAATATTTAATTTTACAAAAATTAAAAATAGGACAAAAATTTAATTTTACAAAAAAATTACAAATATTTCATGCATAATTTATAAGCATAATATACAGTGATGCATGATATAATTAATTAATTTTAATTAGATATAAATTGACTTATAACAATTAATTAATGTATATAAAACTTAGAAAGCCCAAAACGTCAGGGACGTCTAGTGCTATTTCCCCCTTTCAGGGTTTTTGTGGTGAAGCAGCATAGTGGAACGTGAGGGGTTGACAGAATTGGTTTTTCATTTGTTATAATCAGCTGTTTACATGGAAACGCTGGTATGGAGTAGCTTCTCAACGTTCGGCTGATTGGGATAAATAAGCTATTTATACATCTTCTTACCAAATAAGAATTTTAGCTGTTTGAAATAGTCAAACAGCTGAAAGGCTTTAATCAGCTGAAAAATAGCTGATTCCTTAGTTACCAAACGGAGCCATTATACAGTATAAAATTTATATCAATTTAGCTTGAAATTTTTAAAATAATAAAAAATTATTTATTTTCTATAATATTTGTTTTCACATAACCCACATATAAATAATTACTACAATTATAATTTAAAGAAAATTTTTATAGTGAATTTATATTATTAATATAATCAAAATAATAATAAATAAAATAATCTAAATCATATAAATTAAAATATATTCGTTAAAAAATAATAATTGCAATTAGTTTAAAAATAATAAAGAAATTATTAATAATTTTTATTATAATAAATTTTAATTTCATCAATAGAAATAACATTATCATACTGATAAATTAAAAAGAAAACTTTTGTCATCTTAATTATATTTTACAAATAAATTTATTAACTATATATTAAATTTTATTCAATAATTTAAAATATATATACAATTTATTTTGAATTTTAGAAAATTTAAAAAATAATTAAAAATCAATATCTATAAATCTATAAAGTTAAATTTTAAAAATAATGAAAATTTTTAAGTAATTATGAATATAATCACGTAGGCATTAAATATAAGAATCTAAACTATACAAATTAAAATATATTTGTTAATTAAAAACAATAATTACAAAAGTAAAAAATCAACCAAACCCAAAGCAGCAAAATCTTTTCTTTCTATTTAAACATAATAATATTTATTTTAAAATTATTAAAATTATCTTTTAATATTTTGTACCTTATAAAATTTCTAACCTATAAATTAAAATATGTTCGTTAACAAAAAATAATAATTACAAAAGTAAAAAAATCAACAAACCCTAATACCAAAAACTTCTCGTTTTGTAAGGATGAAGATAGAAACATCAATTATATGCAGTTTTTTTTAAATTAATAATTTCAATTGAATTAAAATAATACATGCACTATTTAAAAATTATTATAATAATTATTAATTTTAACAATAAAAGCAATATTATCAAAATTATAATTATAAATTAAAAAGATAGATGGTTTTTTCATCTTAATTTTATTTTATAAATTAATATATTAAATTTTATTGAATAATTTAAATTTTAAGATATATATCTTATTTTAATATTTACAAAATTTAAAAAATATAAATAATGTAAAGAAATTCATATCTATAAGCCTATAAAAACAGGATTGAGAGAGTAGCTCTGTGTTTGGGGAGGTTTGAAGAATTGTTTTCTCCCAAAACAGTACTTTAAACGGGGACTAACTGTTATGTTAAAGTCGTATCACTAAAATGATTTTTGAGTTATACTTAAATAAAGACATTTTATGTATATAAGTAGACCCTAATTTAATTTTTATTTATAAAATTATTAAATAAATTACTTAAAACTTTTTTAATATATAATTAAAAATAATAATTGTAATTTTTGGTCATAATTAAAATAATTCTAAGGACTAAATTGAAATTAAAAGAACTTGCTTAGTGATTTAGTAGAATTTGGTGATAATATTTTTTATTTAATCAAAAAATTGTAAAATTAAAACCTATTTATTACATAGTAAATAAGTAATGTAAGATATAATTTTTAAAAATGAATTAATAATTCAAATTAAATTAACTTCCCTTTTTAAATAATTATTAAAATTTTTAAAATAATTTTTTTTAGTTATACATAAATAAAGAGTTTTATGTATATAAGTAGAAGGTAACTTAATTTTTATTTATGAATTCTTTCTTTACGCTTCTTCCGTCATTTCAAAAGCATCTGAACCTGCAAAGTTGTGGGCCTCATGCTGACATCCCACATGCAAAAAGACTGATTGTCAGTTATTGTCTTTTAGACTTTGACTGAAAAATGAGTATTATGATAACTTCATTGCTACAATCCCAAGTCACGGTCAAGTTATTCTAAGGGAGGAAATTTCCTGGAAGGATACTTGTAAGGCAACTTAGGGATGTATTATATATCAATCATACAACAATTCCACCTTACTAAACACAATTATCGAACCCATCAACTTGCTTTCTTTGTTGTTGTTTTAGATCAAAATTTTCTTTCCAACTAGCAAAGAATTATGGCTGCAGCGCTCGTAGGAGGAGCATTTCTCTCTGCTTCCCTTCAAGTGTTGTTTGATAGGCTTGCTTCTCCGAAGGTTATAGACTTTTTCAAAGGAAGGAAGCTTAACAGTAGGCTGTTGGAGAAGTTGAAGTTAATGATGATATCTGTTGAAGGAGTGCTTGATGATGCAGAGGAGAAGCAGATTACTAGGCGTGCTGTGAGGAAGTGGCTTGATGAGCTCAAAGATGCTTTCTTCGAAGCTGATGACTTGTTGGATGAGATTGCTTATGCAGCTCTGCGCTCCGAGATCGAAGGTGGACCTCAGACCAGCATAGATAAAGTTCGGAAGTTTATCTCTTCCCGGGGTTCACTTGAGAAGGAGATAGAGTCAAAGTTGGTGGAGATACTTGAAAAACTTGAATTTTTGGTTAATCAAAAGAGTGCGCTTGGTCTGAAAGAGGGTATAGGAGAAAAGCTATCGACCCAGAAAGTACCAACAACTTCTGTGATGGATGAATCTGGTGTTTATGGCCGGGAAGAAGATAAAGAAATCATAGCTCAGCTGCTGCTATCCGATGATGCGAACTGCAATAACCTAGGCCTTATTCCTATAGTCGGCATGGGTGGGGTCGGAAAGACCACTCTTGCTCAATCTGTATACAATGATAGCAGAATAGAGGAGCAGTTTGACTTGAAAGCATGGATCTATGTTTCAGAAGAATTTGATGTTGAGAAGGTAACGAAGAACATTCTCAATGACGTCAGTAAAACAAAGCACGACTTCAACACACTGGATCGTTTTCAAGTTGCATTGAAAAATCAATTGTCGGACAAAAAGTTTCTGTTAGTACTTGATGATGTTTGGAATTACAATTATGAGCAGTGGGATATTTTGCTAAGGCCTTTAAAGGCTGGGGCAAAAGGAAGTAAGATCTTGATCACAACACGCCTTCAAAGTGTGACACGAGTCACGGAAGTCATTCATACTCATCATCTGAAGAAGTTATCAGACGAAGAATGTTGGCTTTTGTTTTCCAAACATGCATTTGATGGGAGGAGCTGTAGTGCATATCCAAACTTAGAAGGGATTGGCAGAGAAATAGCAAAAAAGTGCGACGGCTTACCTTTGGCAGCAAAATCATTGGCTGGTCTCCTGCGTTCCAAACGAAAACCTGAAGAATGGGAGAGAGTTTTAAAGAACAATATTTGGAATGTACCAGAAGACAACATTATTCCAGCTTTAAGATTAAGCTACCATTTTCTTCCATCCCCTTTGAAGCAATGCTTTGCGTATTGTGCGATATTTCCCAAGGGGTATAGGTTTAAAAAGGAGGAATTGGTACTCTTATGGATGGGAGAGGGGTTTTTGGGCCAAGCAGGATTCAGTATGGAGAGGGAAGTTACTGGTGAGGAGTACTTCGATGATCTTGTGTCTAGGTCCTTTTTTAATCTTCATCCAGATGAAGATGGCTTCATTATGCATGATCTCATCAATGACTTGGCTAAATCTGTGGCTGGAGAATTTTGTTTCAGATTGGATGATGATGATTCGTGTGAGGTCCCACCAAAGACACGTCATCTGCGTTGTGTTCAAAGAAAGAATTTGTCGTCCATCACACCTGAAGGCATTGCCAGTGCTCCACTACTGCGCACTTTCTTACTTGCATGGAAATGCTCGGTATTTTATGATACACATGCACTTATGAAATTTGAGCGCTTACGAGTACTGTCTCTGTCTGATTATTGGTACGGTAGCCAATTAAAGTTACATGATTTAATCGGCAATTTAAAGCATCTTCGACACGTAAATCTCTTTAAAACATCATTCGAATTCTTGCCTGAATCTTTATGTAGTTTGTATCATTTGGAAATCTTATTGTTGAGGTATTGTTATAAACTTGTTGAGCTACCACTAAACTTGGGAAAGTTGACCAACTTGTGTGTTCTTGATATTGAGGGGATTCACTTGCAAAAGATGCCACCGCATATGGGTAAATTATCAAAGCTCCAAAAGTTGAGTGATTTCGTGATTGGAAAGGAGAGTGGGAGTAGTATTCAAGAGTTGGGGAATCTTGGGCAACTAAGAGGGCGTCTTGTTATTAGGAATCTTCAAAATGTTATGGATGTAGGAGAAGCTTTAAGGGCCAACATCAAAGGGAAAATGCATCTCGAGGAGTTGGAATTGGTCTGGGAGGGCGATGTTGATGATTCAGTGCATGCTAGACGTCTACTGGAGCAATTGGAACCTCATGAAAATGTGGAAACTCTTAAAATTAGAGGGTACGGGGGCACGAGATTTCCAGATTGGATTGATGGAGGATCTCCTTTGTTAAGAGTAGTAACCTTGCAGCTTCATGGCTGTAGGCACTGTTGCCAACTACCACCACTTAGGCAGCTAGTGCACCTGAAAAAACTTTCAATTAAAGATTTTCCAGGAATTGTATCCATTGGTGGCGACAGACACGAGGAATGCTTCCCTGAGGAGTCACTACTCCCACCAGCACTTACCTCTCTTGAAATCAAGGATTTACCAAATCTAAAATACCTCAGAATTCAACATCTCACTTCTTTGCAACATTTGACTGTTGATAGTTGTCCAGAGTTTCGATTGTTGCCAGCAGAGGGCCTCCCCTCCTCCCTCACCCGTCTTTTCCTATGGGATTTACAAAACTTAGAATCTGTTGTCAACAACAAGACTCAACAACTCGCTAATCTCGAGCAGTTAAGCATCAATAATTGTCCTAAGCTGAAATTTGTGCCGGAAGAGGGGCTACCTTCCACTATTACCTCTCTTGCAATCACGGGTTTTGCTGATTTGGAATCTCTCAACTCCAAAGGACTTCAAAATCTCACTTCTCTTAAAGTGATGCGGATCTATAATTGCCCTAAGCTCCAGTCGTTGCCAGAAGAGGACCTGCCCTTCTCTGTTTCTTTTTTAAATATCTGGGCTTGTCCTTTACTGGTGAAAAGGTGCGAGCGGGAGAAGGGTGAAGATTGGCCCAAGATTTCTCATATCTCTCACATATTTATTTCTTAAATTGATTGCGCTGGTGAACAAGATATATCGCTTTGCCTATTATTTGGCTTCTTGTAAGTCTTGGTCTTGGTAAAATTACAAGATAATTAAAGTAAATGTTGGAATATGAAACATTTACTTTGCTTTAGTTATGATTAATATTTCGTGTTTATGTATGCTATAAAGAGAGAAGATGGTAATAAGAAGTTGGATGTTTTCTTTCACATGGTTTTGTTTTGTGTCGTGTGAAAAAAATTTACCACCAGCCAATTCTAAGGGCCTTCCTTTTAAGAAGAAATTTAATAATTTTGGAAACAATTTGGTGTCCAGAACGAAACGCCGGCAATTTCCTTAGTAACGTTCCGTTTTCTGAACTAGGGAGTGACACTTTTTACAAAAGAGAGCGTTAAAGGACTAACAGAAAAGGTGGACGTTGGTCAGGAAATTGTCGGGTCGCCGCTATGAATGACTAGAGAATTAGTTGGACTGGTCAATAATGACTAATACAAGTCTTGCAATTAGCTGTACCCTTAAATATCAAGCTTCATATAGGTGGCTGTGTTATTTGAAAGACAAATCAAATTCTAGGTAACATTAACTATTATTACTATCGGCAGAGATCAAAAACCTCAAAATTGGAAAAACTGTGCATGTTTGATTGTGTCGAATCCATCTTGCGAAGAGAACGTATATGAGGCCAACTCTTTGATAAGTTCTCATTCTAAGTGCAACAAGGTCAGGAATGCCCGTAAGCTGTTTGGTGATATGCGTGAAAGGAAAGTGGTGTCTTGGGGTGCGTTGATGGCTGGGTACTTGCGACATGGGTTGTCTTAGGAAGTCATTGTGTTGCTACTGGTGACATACGGTTACAGATTTCAGTCATATAATACAACCCTGTAAAAGGCAGAAGCTGCTGAAACCATGTAATTAAGCTTCCCCAAAGCTTGAGAATTTTGACTTTTGATCATCATAACCATCATAACATGTAGTAAGTTCCTCTCCTTTTGTAATTTTTCAGATTCTTATCATTTGCAACTTAAAACCTAGAGATTGCCAGTTTACTACAATGAATGCATTGTAATCTTTCACGTCTTGAAATCAAGCATGGACTTTATGTTTGACAGACCTAAATCAGCTTGACAGGGGTTTCTGTGGTCTCAAGGCAGTTTCGGATAAGCAAGCTGACGCTGATTAAATTAGTTACCTCATACAACGATCAAAAATGACCCTACAGCTCTGGAATTTCATCAACCCATCAGTCCTTCATGCATTTCTCATACAAAGATATATATATATAATAAGTTGCGGTGATAATGATATAAATACGTTCCCAGGTATAATTTCTCCTGCGGCAATGCCCAGCTCAGAACTGTGCCACTATAACCAGCAAAAGCGGGCTGAATACTGAATCATAGAGTGCACCCTTCCTCTGAATGCTCCATGAGGTGAGGGTAAGTGCGAGTGCAGAACACAAAATACCCTGTAAATTAATTTTTTATAATTTTTTTACTTATGATCTGTTCAATACTTTTCCTCTTTCTCTCTTTCTTCCTTCCTTTATGCTTCTTCCTTCTGCTTTCTGCCTTCTCAAAGCATCTGAACCTACAAAGTTGTGGGCCTCCCAAACCAGATGCTGACATCCCAAGGACTGATTGTCTTTGAGTTATGGTCTTTTAGACTTTGAATTTTCCAGGTCAAGCTGTATATGCTTGGAAATTTCTATACGATTGCGATGTGTATCCTGGAAAAAATTGGAGGGTGGGGACATAGACTGAAATTCCAAGTATTATATTAATTTCATTGCTACTAATTTCTTGAGTATTATATGCAAGTTGGTGCCACCTTTTTCAAGGGAGGAAATTTCCTGCAGATGATGGGAAGATGACCTTTTATGGACTTTCTTGGAAGGCAACTTGACGAGGATGATCCTTTCAATTCTAGCTAGTTTTGCCTTACATTTCTTGCCACAACCACAAACAATTCAGGTACTTGCGTCCAGAAGATGTAGGCTCCTGTCAACATGTCTGCAGATGTGTGCCTTAATGCATTGAATGATGTGAATATTACCACTGTTTCAGATTATCTGCATAAGTAGAGCAAAATCAGGGGTATAGAATAATCCACAGGGGCGGATCCAGAAATTTTTTTAAGTGGGGGCAAAATTTTATTAAAGACAAAATTTTATTTTTAATGGGGGCAAAATTTTAATAAGAGTAAAATTTTATTTTTTTTATGGGGACAAAACTTAAAACAATACTTTTTTTATAAAGGATTTGTTGGAGGCAGTGGGGGCAAGTGGGGGCATTGTGGATCCGCCACTGATAATCCATATACATGTATCTAATGCCAAAATGAGCCCAGTTTTCTGCTAAGACAGCTAATTTCTCTAAAAGCATAAATTCTTCTGTTTTTTGTTTTTTCTCAACAAAAAATTATTGAAAACTGTTGAAGATTTTTCAGGGCTCTCTTTTCATTTGATAGTTGATTATAATATAGTTTTGTACACCACACAGACTACTTTGTCCATGTCGACCAAAAATAAAAGTCCTGCTATTTGGATCATAATCGGCAACGACCTCTTAAGTACGAACTCAACTTAAAAACTTGATTTTCTGATAAGAGCAAAAGAACAGAAAAAGAATAATGCATTATGGAAAAGTTCATGTACTGTTGTTCCAAAAATATGTGTTGTTCCTTGAGTTTCAACTAATATTTTTCCCTTTGATTCTTAAGGGGGTAAAATTCTTAAGGAACATAAATAGCAACACACACACACACACACACACGTATTTAGACTATGCCTCACCCTTTTACTGCTTAAGTCGTTGAGTTGAGCAAAGCTTTTTTTTTCTCTGTGTATGATAATGGCGAATCACGGAAAATCTTGCACACAACAATATTCTGTATCTAAAAGTTGTAAGGTAAAAATATCAGCAGGTAACGAGTAATAAAAGATCATTGAGTTACTCAAATATATATATATATATTCTTAAGGAACATAAATAGCAACACACACACACACACGTATTTAGACTATGCCTCACCCTTTTACTGCTTAAGTCGTTGAGTTGAGCAAAGCTTTTTT
>JANVCQ010000001.1:29917105-29927613 GCA_025531925.1 Erythroxylum plowmanianum
TTAGCAAGTAAAGACTTGATAGTCCTATTGCAGAAATGTGTTCCTTGGTCACTAACGATTGCTCTTGGAATGCCGTATCTGAAAAAAAAAATGAGCACGTAAAAATTTAGTAATAGTAGAAGCATCATCTTTCCTAGTTGGCACTGCCTCTACCCACCTAGATATATAATATACTGCAAGTAATATATATGAAAACCCAAATGACAGAGGAAAGGGACCCATAAAATCCATGCCCCAGACATCAAAATTTTCACAAAAATGCATAGGTCTTAAAGGCATTTCATGCTTTTTACCCAAACTCTCAAACCTCTGGCACTTATCACAAGACTTGCAAAAAGTATAAGCATCTTTAAATAAGGTAGGACAGTAAATCCGCACTCTAAAACCTTCCTAGCAGTCTTATTAGCACTAAAAAGGATAGAGTGGATCTCATTGTTAGGAACACATCGTCTGATGATTTGATCGCTGCATTGCTTCCAAAGAATTGGAGCATCTCAGGTATATTATCTTGCTTCCCTCTTCAGCTTATCAACCTGAAACTTAGACATAAAAGGAGGTACAAAATTAGTGACAATGTAATTAACAATATTAGAGTACCAAGGCTCCCGAACCACTAAGGCAAAAAGTGTAGAATCGGGAAAAGAATCAACAGTAAGATCAGAAGAGTCAACTCCCTCAGTGCCTTCTGGTAACCGACTAAAGTGGTCAGCCATATGATTCTCTGCTCCAGCTCTGTCTCTGACTTTAATATCAAACTCCTATAGCAACAAAGCCCATCTCAGTAGTCTTGGTTTAGATTAGGGCTTCTTGAATAAGTATCGCACTGCTATATGATCTGTAAAAACAACCATTTGAGAGTTTATCAAATACTGTCTATACTTATCCAAAGTAAAGATTATAGCAAAAAGTTCCTTCTTAGTAGTGGTATAATTCACTTGAGCGGAGTCAAGTGTCTTAGAGGCATAGGCTATCACTCTAGATCGCTTTTCCTCCCTTTGACAAAGCATAGCACCAATTGCAAAGTTAGAAGCATCACAAGATAGCTCAAAAGGCAAATCCCAGTTAGGTGCAATTAGAATAGGGGGTGAAACAAGCAAAGACTTCAAAGTGTCGAAGGCATGTCTACATTTATCATCAAAGTGAAATTCAATCTCTTTTTTCAACAATGTAGAAAGGGGTAAAGCAATTTTACTAAAATCCTTTACAAAGTGCCGATAAAATCCCGCATGTCCTAAGAAAGATCTCAATTCTTTTAGACAAGTAGGATAAGAAAGTGAAGAAATGATTTCAATCTTGGCTCTATCAACCTCAATCCCCTTTTGAGAGGTATGGTGACCTAATACTATGCCACTATCTACCATAAAATGACATTTCTCATAATTCAAAACCAAATTTTTTTAATGCATCTACCAAGAACACATTCAAGACTAAACAATCAATCATCAAAACTATCACCATAAACGGTGAAATCATCCATAAAAATCTCCATATTTTGCTCCAATAAATCACAAAATATTGCCATCATACACCTTTGAAAGGTGTCTGGAGCATTACACAACCCAAATGGCATCCTTCGATAAGCATAGGTACCAAAAGGGCATGTAAACGTAGTCTTGTCTTGGTCTGCAGGTGCAATCGGTACCTGGAAGTAACTTGAAAAATCATCCAAGAAACAATAGTGAGATTTCCTAGATACTCTTTCCAACATTTGATCAATGAAAGTTAATGGAAAGTGATCCTTCCTAGTTGCTTCGTTTAACTTCCGATAGTCTATGCACATTCTCTAAGCATTTTGAACTCTTGATGGAATGAGTTCATTGCTCTTATTTCTCACCATTGTGATACCGCTCTTTTTCGATACTACTTATACCGGGCTCACCCACTCACTGTCTGATATGGCATATATGATCTCCGCACTCAACAATTTAGATACCTCCTTCTTAACCACATTATGAATAAGAGGATTCGACCTCCGGGGTGGCTACCTAACTGGTTTGGACTCGTTAGCCAAAAGGATTTTGTGTGTACAAACCAAGGGATCAATTCTGGGTATGTCCCCTAAAGACCAACCAATAGCCCTCCTATACTTTTTCAATATGGAAATTAATCTCTCTTCTTCAGAACTACTCAGAGAACTGGAAATAATAATAGATAATTTGCAATCCTCAGCGAGAAAGACATATTTCAAGTTAGGGGAAGGGGTTTCAGTTCTAAATCAGGGGGTTGCACAATTAAAGGAACCAGCTTTGGTATATCGAATGCATTCGATGAGAGTGGTGCGCCCATGTGGCTTCAGGATGAGGATATAAACTCTGTGCGATGTGTATATCCCCCACTTCCCGACTCAATTCCACAATCAGATGACCTGGAAATAACAGAATTAGGTTCAGTTTGATCAGTAGAAGAAGAAAGCAAATTAAAAGTGGGAGTGGTATTAGAAGGGTTTAGAAAAATAGCAGGATCACTGCTATCCTCTTTTAATATTCCAGCACCACTTGAGGGAGAAACTACATTCGTAGCTTGCATAAAAGTTTCTTTTTTATCAGTTCCTGCAAAATCAAGAAACACACCTTCTTCAAGGCTATCAAGTGCAGAATTAGCAGTAATATCGAAACAAAAAGATGCATCAAAATTTTACAGAGTAGAAAGCCAATTATCTGTCTCTAAATAATAGACACATGATACATCACCCTCACATGCACAAAAATCAGAAGAACGGGAGGAGGATAAACAAGCAAGTGCATTATGATGATTCACACCATTTTACAACAATCAGACTCATGCACCTCAGTCTCATGCAAATTTTCCACATCATTATCATGACTTGCAATCAAACGAATAGCCAAGTAAAAACAACCTTCATAAACATGGCTCATAGCTTCTGAAAGATTAAATTGCACTTCTTGATCCCCAATTCCTATAATGATAAGGCCTTTCTTCATGTTAATTATGGTCTTAGTAGTCAAAAGGAAAGGCCTACCTAGAATCAAGGTACTGTTAGAAGGAAGCTCATTAGTCATATTAAGAACATAAAAGTCGGCAGGAAAGACAAGACCTTTGACTTGCACAAGGATATCCTCTAGAATGCCTTCAGGGTGTCTGACAGTCCTATCAGCTAGATCAAACACTACACTAGTGTCTTTCAAAGCTTCAATATCCAAGGTCTTAGAAACAAAGGTTGGCATGACATTAATTACTGCACCTAAGTCAAGTAAGGCATGAGAAACAGTTGTTCTATCGATGGTATAGGGGATAGTGTAAGAACCTGGATCTTTGCATTTAATGGGCAATTGTGGCTTAAATAAGGCACTAACACTCAACCCCAGTTGAATTCTCTCACTATGCCTATATTTTCTCTTGTTTGTACATAGGTCTTTCAAGCATTTAGCACACTTAGGCATCTTTTTAATCAATTCAAGCAATGGCACATTTACCTCAAGTTTACTAAACATTCCAAACAATTCATTATTGTCTTTCTTTTCAACAATCTTTTTACTAACCAATTAAGAATTTGGAAAAGGCAAGTCACGAATTTTTACCTCATCACCTTTGGAGTTGGAAGGTGATCCTTCCTCTATGGGTCTTTTCAGGATAGTTGTTGCCTCTTCCTCATTTTGTGCCACTGGTTGTTCTCAAGATTTCTCCATTAGCTTCTTTTCTTGAATGCTTTCAGATTGAATAGAAACTTTCTTCTCAGCTTGGAAGGTTTCTTGAGTATTGTTGGCAGGAGGATTCTCAACTTTCATTTCCTCATCAACCGGTTCTTCATCCTCTTCATTCTCTTTGAAACTCATTTTCTTAGCGCCAATTTGTTACCACTTCTCAGTGTGATCACATTCAAAGATTTTAGATTTATCACTGTGTTGAAGGGTATAGAACCACTACGCTTTGTTTGTTGTTCACTCAAGTTATTGGAGATTTGAGTAACAAAAGTGTTCAAGTTCTCATGCTAGGTCTCCATTTGCTCTAACTTAGAGAACACATTTTGTAGGCAAGAGTCCATCTTATTTCCCATAGCATTCAACTTAGCACCATATTGTGCCTTTTCTTGATCTAGTCTTGAATTTATCCCGACAATGCCCTTCATGATTGTAGCAAATTCTTCACCTTTAGAAACAGTAGATGATGTCCCTTGATTAGACACCATTTGGTTGGAAGAATTTCCTTGAATGTTTCCTTGATCCCCACCCTATCTAAAATTTGGGTGATCTCTCCAACCTGGATTAAAGGTGTTGGAGTAGGGATCCCTTTTTTGATATTGGCCATTTCTATTTTGGTAGAGAGCATGAACTTCTTCATATCTGGCACAATTATTGCAAGCATGCATCATGGACCCACAGTACTCACAACTGGCTACTATAGCTTGAGAATGACTCACTGAATTAACTTGTTTAGCCTTCATATTATTCTTCAAAATATTGAGTCTTTTCTCCACTCGGTTTCCCAAGGCAACAATTCTAGCAATAATATTTTGGGAAGAAACTAAAGATGTATTGGACACCCTTCTTGAGTCTCCAAATTGAGAGTCATTGGTAGCCATCTTTTAAAGTAGGTCCCATGCAGCATTGGGACTCAATTCTCTGAGCGAACCATTTGTGCGACATGAATTGAGGGTTTATAATGTGGAAGAAGCCCTTCATAGAAAGAGTTGACCAGATCATTCTTCGAAATATTGTGGTAGGGATAATGAGCTTGAAGTGTAATGAACCTTGTCCAATATTCATGCATGGATTCATTGTCTCATTGCACAACACTAGTTATCTCCTTCTTGAGTCTCGAAGTCTTAGAGGCGGGAAAATACTCATCTAAGAATGCTCCTTTCAATTGATCCTAGGTCAATGTGGTGAAATTTTGAGGTAGTGTGTAAAGCCACTCCTTGGCTTTTCCTTTTAAAGTGAAGTGGAATGCTCTCCTCAATACATCTTCAAGATTTGTCGTGAGTGGTTTCATGAAAGAACACACTATGTGCATAGTCTTCAAATGCCTATGTGTATCATCACCTGCAAAGCCATGGAATCTAGGTAAGGAAGAAATTAATGCTCCTTTAATTTTGAAGTTAACATCATCAGTATAAAAGCCATAAGGATCACAATCAACATTGGAATTATTAATCTCCCTCATGCTTCTATTATCCTCACCGTTATTTCTTATGTTGTTCTCACCATGTCCGTTGTTCCCATTAAGCCCAATAGGTCTATTATTACCATTATCACCATCTATGGTATCTTGTTCCAATTCAAAATCACTAGCAGACAAGTGTTCACTAGAATTAGCTCTCTCACTAGGTTCTCGTTCACTCGATGACAAACTTGACTCTTTCGAAATATGCTCTTCCTCAATAAGAAATTGACTTGCCCTCTCTATTCTCTTCTCTCTTCTAATCTTTTTCACTAACCTCTCATGTTCAAGATTTAAAGGATTAAGAGGTAAAGCCCTATCACTCCTAGGCATAAAACAATAACAATAAGAACGAGATGTAAAATTGACTCACACAACAAGATTCAAGTAAAAGAAAAAAAAGAAAGAATCTAATGAATGCAAGTGTATATGTGTATGAATGTGAGTATGGATGACGATGTACTTTGCAATGTATGAAAAAGAGTAAAAACCTGTAATATGCACAAGTAATCAAAGAATGTCAAAAATTGTACCAATATGCAATAAAAAAAACAATCCAAAACTTTTATCTAGCAAAGAAAAAAAATGCAAGTGTGAACCTCAACACAAAAATCCCAGTCAAAAGTTACTTGACACTTAGGAACAAATTTCTTGGTTCCTCGGCAACGGCACCACTTGAAATAACCTTTTTATTTGATGTCGCCTTTGGGTTACTTCAAAAATTTAACCAAGGATTGCATATAGCATAACCTCGGGTCGTTCTCTTTGAGGAACTAAAAGATGAAATTAATTTCGTAAGTAACTAGATGCAATGACTATAAAATGGGGTTTGATTTGACCAATTAACGATAAAGTTTGCAACAATGAAAATAAACACTAAGGATTTGTTTTTGGTATTTTAAAATTGAAATGGGTAATATGAAATGACAATGAGTGAATTAAATAAGAGGACAAACACATGTAATTAACAATGATAAATGCAATCCTCTAGTTCAATAGCGCAGACAATCATCACTCAAACAGATATGGGAGTTAAAACAATTGAACCAAGAATTAAAATCGAGCTTTTAATCTAACAACCGAGTCACCTCGAATTGTTATAAAACTAATTTCCAAAAATCTCAATTTACTAACTGCCACCAGAATAGTAAAACAGAATTAAGGATACCAAAACCAATGCTCGATTTTAACTCAATAATTAAGAAACAGAATTAATGACAACAACAGATAAAATGATCCAATAATTCAAGCCACCTTGAATAATCACCAATTTCACTAGAATCTCAATATAAAGTCTTGACTCAAAACAAAGTAATGAAATTAAACCCAAAATTAACACAATATCAATTGCTGAACATTAATCTAGTCACAGAATCTTCTAATTCAAAGATATAATCAAAACGCAACTTCAAATAATTAAATAGTTATCTTAAGATCTAGGAATCGCTAATTAATTAAATGAATAGAATAAAAATGCAGTTTAAACTCCCCTATAAATATCCAAGCTCCTGCCATTGCCATTGAACTGAAGGATTAAGATAAATTAGCCACAAAAATTCATGAGAGATGCTGTGGAGGATGAGCTCTAACGGTCAGCCGTAAGGTTTTCGGATTTGGTGAAGACGACAAAGAAAATGAAATAGATCCCCTTCCTACTCAAGCTTCTCCCTCTCACACAGATCACTCTCTTCTCTTCCAAAGACATTGTGTCTAGCCTCTCTTCACGTTTTTTCCACTTGTTGCCAGCCCTTGACTTGTGCAAAACCACGCAGAACCTCAACTTGCGCTAGTTTTCGTTTTTTCCTTGCTGCCTCCTGGTCCCCACTCAGTAGACTTCCACGTCTAGCTCCTTCAAAACCACGCAGGTAGCCTCCACCGGCAAATCACCTCCAAAACCAACTGTCGCTTGTACTCCAAGCCACTGGTCTCCACAGCCTCATGACAGCACCATACTCCATACTACCACACGTCCAGCCTCCAACGCCAGCTGCCTTCAACAAGTTTTTTTCTTATTTTTTTCAGCACACTCACGCAGCCTCCAACCCTTCAACGCCAGCTCCTAAATCCACTTGTGCCCAGATGTTGCCTACACTCCAAGCCACGCAACCCACACGTTTTATTCCTCTCTAGTTGCCCAGCACTAGCACACACTTGCGCTGCCCTCCAACTCCTGGTCTGCTCACCTTGCCCACTAACTCCCCTTTTATTTCGTGATGTGTCTCTCTGTTTATAGTTGCTTTTACGCCTACTGTAGCTGCCCTCCAAAAACCCTCGCAAAAACCTTCTCTTCACGCTGTCGTTTTCCTTTCCCTTGTTTTAATGTATCTTAATGTTGTCGCTTATGTCAAGTGATGCTTGCATTTAAGCATCTCTTCTCTAGCTCTTTTAATGCTTTTTAAATTTTAATTTCTTCAAATACCCTACAACAAAAATTACAAATAATGTAGCATCAATTGTCCAAAAAGTAATTTATCACAGTTAAACCAAAATACGACAATTTTTGCCCCTATAAAAATAAATTAAATGTAAGGCACAATAATTCAAATGATAATCAAATAAAGCTATAAAGACCAATTTTAGTGACAAAAACTCATCCAATTGATATGAAAATATATATGAATAAATGAGATTGTCAAGGAGACATGGCACATGGGCTTAAAATGGCATTAGGCCTGCCACACCTACTGCTTGGTGTTTGGAATGGGCCACGGGTTGAATCCAAGCAAGGATCAACAGCCAAGGGAGCAGAAACATGTGCCTAGCCCGAAAGTTGAGCAGATTGAGATAAGGACTGGGTAGGTGATCGCGAGCCAAGGAGTAGAGTCAACAACTGTAGCAGCAGGGCCAAGAATGCACGAAGGAGACTGCTGTTGCACTAACTCTTTGTAGAGAAAACGAGCTTCATCAAACTTGGCATGCCTGTTGATATAAACCCGATTAGTGTCAGGATCAAGACACAAATAACCTTGATGACAACGAGAGTAGCACAAAAACACACATGCTATTGTCTTAAAATTAAATTTATGCGTATTGTAGGGACACAATAAAGGATAAACAGTGCATCCAAAAACACGAAGGAACCCATAATCAAGAGGATTGCCAAGCAACTTTTGAAAAGGGCTTAGATTGTGCAACACCGATGTTAGAAGCCGATTAATAAGATATACTACAGCCAAGAAAGCACAGGACCAAAACTGAAAAGGAAGACCATAATAAGCCAACAACGACAACCCAGTATCAACCACATGGCATATTTTTTGTTCAGAAACACCATTCTACTCGTGAGTATAGGGACAAGCAACGCAATGCTCAATGCCACACTGGCGGAGGTAATTGGTGACAACCCTATACTTACCACCCAATCGGATTGAAGAGCCTTTAAAGGTTGTTAAAACATACATTCAACCAACTTATGAAAATCAGTAAAAACATAAACAATATCGCTTTTCTGTCGTATGGGAAATAACCAAGTAAATTTAGTACAATCATCAACAAAAATAGCAAAGTACTTTTCTCCATTGAACGCCAAATTGGGAGCAGGCCCCCATACATCATAATGAACCAAATCTAATGGCTCAGTAGTCACTGTGCCAGTACAAGGTAATGATAGGCGACTTATCTTTCCCAAGCAACACGAAGAACATTGTTGAGTGGGTGGTTTATTGGTTGAACAAGAGAAATAACAGAAGAATAAGAGGGATGCCCGAGACAAGCATGCCAATCTGTCAAAGTTGTTATGGATGCCACAAAAGCTTGAGGAGAGGAATCATGCTGTGCTATCATGAAACCAGGCAACTTGTACAACCCATCTTCAACTGAGCCTCGAAATAGAATTCTCCTGGTTGTCCGGTCCTTCACAGTGAAATGATCATCATAAAGCTCAAAGAAACAGTTATTGTCTTTGGCAAATTTATGAATGGAGAGTAAATTGCGTTTGATAGTAGGCACATGCAAAATATTATGTAAAAATAATTGTCTACCAGCAGAACTCAAAGTAAGATGACCAACATGTTTAATAGGCAAACCATAACCATTACCAACTGTGACAGTATCCGTACCTGTATAGTCATCAGCAAGTTGGAGAGCACTCAGATTAGGAGTAATACGTTGGTTAGCACCGGAGTCTACTAACCATTCCGAGGACGAGGCATGAGACGCCAGACTAGTTGTCAGATTAGCAGTGGAATGATCAGATTCCTTAGTGAAACCAATGATAAAACCATTTAGCTTGATGATTGTTGAGACCACAAATCTGATATGGAGTCTTAAAGAAGCACTTGGTAGATTTGTTTTGCCGCTGGTTACCACCAGAGAACGATTTTGACAGGTTATGTTTGTTAACAGGCTTGGACCCAGAATTGCCAAATTTGGCCACATTAGCTACAGTGCTAGAGTGGTGTTTTGAGCTTTTTAAGAGAATTTCATGAAACAAAATTGTCTAGATAACTCATGAAAGTCGACATGATCACCCTTGGAAGATAAAACTGTCATAATAGGGTGATACACAGGAGGAAGAGAGCGAAAAATATTCACATTTAACTCGGCTTTGCCCAAGGGCATACCAACAACTACCAACTGATCACGATCTGTTTAGCTTCCTTTAAAAACTCCATCATCGTTTTGCCTTCAAGAGAGAGATCCTACAAAGCCAAGAGTAATTGAATTTGTCTAGAGCTGGATCCAAAACCAAAAGACTTCTTAAGCGCTTGCCAGGCATCATATCATGTTTCCACGTCATTGATGTAAGGGAAAACCTCTTCGATTAAAGGGGATAAGATCCAACTTAGCAATTGTTGGTCTTTTTGTTCCCAAAGGAGATATGCTGGATTGTCTTCCAGTGTATTGGTTTTGGCCCTATGAACTTGCTTAGGTGGAGCAAGTGTTGAGCCATCAATATGGCCAGTAAGCCTATAGCACTTTAGAATTGGATTGAATTGAGTTCTCCACGAGATATAATTTGTGGAGTTTAATTTGATAGAGAAGGTCTGCTGTGCAAAAGGAAGGATAGAGGAAATAGAGGAAGCAATCGGTTTGAACTGGGTTGAATCAATGGTTTGCCAAAAAGAAGAAGAGTGGGAAGTTGGTGGAGACTCCATATTTGGCTCTGATACCAAGTCAAAACTCAAGAATAGCGTTTTGGTATTATTGAAGCTTAATCGTGATATATATACAATAGTTTGTGTATTTATACACAGTTTGTACATCATTTGAAATACATAACAAATCCATCTTCCTATATAAGATTGTTATGTTAACTATATGCTGTTGCGCTAACTGCTTGTGATAAGGTTAGTTATGGGACTACTATCTCGGGATAATCCTTATCATCTAACACACTAGTAGATTTTGATAATATAAAAAAGTGTTATGTCATCAATGTCGTAATACTT
>JANVCQ010000001.1:29960150-29975614 GCA_025531925.1 Erythroxylum plowmanianum
GCTTGAAATTTTTAAGTCTGATCAAGTTTGAGCTTAGACTAGATCAAGGCTCGAACATAAATCATTGGGTTGGGCCTGAGATTCTATGTAGTTTGACATATTTTACTAATATATCTTTTAACTTTTTTAAGATCATCAATAACCTTCCTATAATTTGGTTTTGTAATATTCATTTTTCCTATCATCAATTTGTACTAAAAAAACCTAATTGCAAACTCCAAAACAACATCATGTTGTATCACGCAATAAAAATGAAGTCGTTTTATTGTTTGAAGTTAGTTTTTTAACAACAATTGACGATAGGAAGATGAGTGTTATAAACTCAAAATTAAAAGAGAATTATTGATTTTTTTAAAAGTTAAAAATATTAACATGCTCGTGTCAACAAGTTATTTTTTATTTGATAATATTAATAATTTCGAATTCATAACGTGAAATTACAATTTGATAATACTTAATACTCGGATAATCGTAATAATTTTAGAGTTATTACATGTAATAAATCCTTATTTTTTGTGCATTTACTGAAAAATTTAAAAGTGTTCTCTTTATGCAATTTAAAATTTTTGTGATTTAGACATTATTTGTTTTTCTGTAATATAGGAAAAAAGAAATGTTTAGGTATGAAAGGGAAGGAAGTAAGAGGGATTGGCATTTGAAAAAGAGTGAGACAGATAAGCAGCATGAAATGTACAGCATGTTCTCCACATTCCCTGCATGTAACTGATCAAATCGCAGAGGCAGCGCTTCATCTTCGAGACTTTCCAATTTATTATTGATCATATTATAAGGATTTCTAATCATTTTTACTTTAAATTTTGTACTTAAGTTTGTAATTTGATATAAATATAAGGATAATAATGGATTAGAATGTGTTTGGAGTGTCTACAGACTCGATCCCAACTAAAACCTTTTTTCTCAATTCGACCTATTTGACTCAGATCTAAACATGATCGAATGAATAACTTAAAGTTTGATTGAATTTTGAATTAAAAATAATATCAACTTAATTTTTTGTCAGATTTAGTTTCTCTCCAACTTAAAGTTTTTTTTAATTAATTTGAATCGAGTCCATACTAAACTTAAAATGTTTTGAGCTCAATTTCTAAAACCATGCATGTCTCATGTAACATGAAATGTATAACAATCCCACATGATTGTGCATCTATTAGATAAATTGCAAAATTGGAACGATTAATCAATGGTTAAAAAATCTAATCGGTTTAGTCGATTCGATCATAAATTTTTTTTTTTGTTTCATTTTCAGGTTCGATTTACTTTAGTAACTTTTATTATTAAAAATCGATCAATTTATTAATTAATTTGTTAATTTAAGTAAATTAATAAATTATTATAAACTAAAATAAATCAAATAGTTTTTATTTAACAATATCTTTTTTAATCATATTTCAAATTTTTTAATTTTATGACGATTTAATACTGGTTAAACTTTATATCTTTTATCTTACCGGTTTAACTTTCGGTTCGGTTTTTAAAACATTTTGATTAATTATCCAAGAAAAAAGAAAGTTTGGAGGACAATTTGCTTCTCAATGGCTAAAGAAGTGAAGACAATATTCATCATTAATAAAATTTTTATAATTAAAAAGTGTATTACTATGTTTTAAATACATGTAAAATAGGTTATTATTAGTATTTTTGAATTATGTAATATCAACATAAACATATGGTTTAATTCATGCTGGGATAAGAGTGCATGCTAGATAAATTAAGGTGATAAGAAATTAATAAATAAAGCTACAATTTTACAATTTAAATTAATTATAGTATGAACAGGTACTTCAATTAGTTATACAAAATTTATTTACATCACAAATATTTTCTTTTTTCATTTTCATAAAAATTATATTCCTCTTCATAACCAAACAATAGCCATATTCTAAACAAACATTTAAGAAAATGTTAGATTTGAAGAGATTTAGAAATACACAGTCTTATTCTTAACTAGTAGAGAAGTTGTTTCTGATAGATCCATATGAAAAAAGATACATATTAAAATAACTAAGTAATAATAATTAAAAAGAAAAAGAAAATAATAAATAAATAAATAACTACATGGAAATAAAATATAAAAATAAGTAATAAAATAAATAACACAATAAATACAAAACAAAGTAAAAAATAAAAAAGGATAAAATAAGTAAAAAAAATACACAATCTTCAAACAAGTGTTTGACTAAATTATATGTTTGTTTTTCTTTTTCTTTAATTTTTTATTTTATAAAAAAAGAATTCCTTTTTATTTTTTATTATCTGATTTTTTTAAAAAAGAGAGAAACACTATAATGAGTCATGTGCTAGTAATTGCTTTATTCCTTTTGTATTTTTGGTCGGTAGAAGTCAATATAACAAAACATGGGTGACTAACCCTTTTTGTTTATGGATTGCCCCACTTGTTTTGTCTAACATGGAACATCTCCTGAATTTTGGGACCCTTCCCCTTTATCCCCCCTCCTTCCTCATCACAATTCTTTAAATCTTCTTCTCTGGTTTAATTAGTTCGATTTAAATTTAAAGTTTTAGTTAAATCGTTGTGTAAATAAAGAAGTTCTCTTAAAATTTTAAAATTATAAAGATTTTTCTGAAAATTTTAAAGATTATAAATTTTTTTAAAATTTTCATATATTATGCTGTTAAATTTTTAATATTTATTTGAATATTATAAGACCTGAGTTTAAATTGAAATTCAACTTATAAATCTGAACCTTATTTGAAACTCGAATGGATTGGCTTAAAAAGAAATAAAAATTTTCAGTTCAAATCGAGATTGTCAAGTTTGAATTAGATCGATAAAGTTCAAATCGAGTACTTCCAATCTCAAAATTTTTATTTATGTTAGACTAAAATCAAATTGAGCCGAAGTCAAGCCTTTTTTACCAAATTTAAAATCTACAATATAATCTATATAACTTTAATCAAAATTGAAGATTATAAATGATATTAACATAATTTAAAATAAATATCATATAAAATATTAGTTAATGAATATTAGTGAAAATTTGTAAATCTTGCAATAAAGTTTGATCCAGCATTGAATCTAACTGATCCAAATGTTGTAAGAATTGGGTTTTTGGGCTATTTCCAAAACCCATTTCCAAGAACAACAAAAGGGTTCATCTAAAGCCTTATAAATCTGTTCCAGGCCTAGCTAGCCTGAACAAACATTAAAGTGGATCACAATATGCTTAATCAAAAAGTCTTTTTAGAAGGTGAAGTAGGGCTTGCTCATAACTTAAGCAGTTAAGCCCAAATGCGATAAAACCTGTCAACTATTGGGCTTGTTTTCGATTCCGAAAAAACCCAGCTCCGAAATGAGATGTAAAATTACTTTACGAGTTATTGCGCATGTATCAAAGTTTAACAATTGTGAGTTCTTGTCATGAAGATAAAAACTTCTCTCGTTATACTTGCATATTGGGAGATAGAGCATATATATACATATACATATACATTTGAGATATCCCATTATTGTCACACCTTTCAAAGTTGAAGACAACAAATATCCCTTTCCTTTTTTCCCAAGGACATGGAGACTTACTTCCTTGTTCCAATGCTTCAGGAGCAGGACCAAACTTACAGTTGGTGTTCATATATTTACGGACAAGTCATCTTGCCAATTCTTTGATAGGGATTCTGTTTTGACGGACACGCGCTGAGGATACGAAATTCAGGAGACAAGCAACTTGCATAAGGATACAAATGTAAGTCACGTAACAGGACCACATCAGAGACAGAACCTGAAAGACTCAAGTTTTACTAACAAAAACGTCATCTTGTGACTTCTGGGACCCATGTTCTTCATGAGATATAAAGGTTTAGGATTACAAAAACCTGTTTAGTTATTAGAAAACATGAGCATATCCCCCACCAAATATTGTTAGGCCACCAATCAGAGGTCTTGGGAGAAGATCTAAACCAGCCCCACTTAGCATCTTTGTGTGTATAATGTGAAAATTGACTGGTTTCTGTTTCTTTTTCTTTATATATATATAAATATAGATGTATCTTTTCAGGTTTTGCCAATCATGAGTCAGTTACAGATTCTGATACTGACAGGTTGATCAGAAGGTAGTTAGTTAATGACAGTATCAGATACTACTGATGTGTCTGGCTTCCTGACAAAGAAAGGACAACTTAGAATCCTCAAATCGCACAAAACAGTCTGCTTTTGAAGTCATATCCTTGTCTTTTACTCAATCATATGCAGCAGAAAGAGGCTAGGACAACGAGGGTCAACAGAATCAATGTCTGATACTTTGGTACTTTTCAATGAAAACAAGAAAAGTTGCATTAGAAGGTTCTGTAACCTTTTCGGTAAGATCTTTTCCTGTCCCCATTAAGATGCTAGTGAGGTGAGTGACGTCCAATACCCTGTACTTTACAAAGAAAACAAACGCTTATAAAAGCACAGATTTTTAATGGCATCTCAAGTGAAAGACAGGCTTTTGTTTAGTTATTCTTTTAAAGTTGGACAAAGTCCACTTGTAGTTGTTCATGCTCCTGTTGGAACTAGCAGAAAATGGAATTTGCCTGAATTGTTTGGTCTACAACAATGGCAGGTATACTGTTTCTCAGGTTAAGAACAGGAAGAGCTGAAATGGGCTGAAGAAATATATGGGACACAGAAGAAAGACATTTGCTGCCATAGATTACATGAGCTAAAATTGGCTAATTTATGTTAGGAACCAGATAACATCCACACTACTGATCCTCTTTTCCTGTAAGACGTTAGATGGATACTTCCTGTTCCATGGAATTCCATTAAAATATACAAGTGAAAAAAAATATATACTTTCTCAAAAATGACAACAAGAGGCCTAGACTCAAAACCTTAAAGAGCCCTTATGTACTTGGTGTTGACTAGTGCTGCATTCCATTTCACACCATGCTTCTTCCTTGCATGTCAGCATGTCAACTTTATAATTAAGACCGTAAGGTTAGGGACATTTGAGTATTCTATGGAATGCATGACCTTGATATAAAGAGGCTTTTGAGTTGGAGAAATGCAGCCGATACTCATAGTGAAAGACATTGTACCCCATCAGGTAGATTCTTAGGGCTTGGCAAAGCTGCAAAATATTTCTGCGGAGTCGGTCTAAGAATGCCAGATGCATCCATGTGTCCCCGGACATGAAACTTGGCAAAACGATTTATTACAGAAAACTTTTCCAGTTCCTGGAGTTCCAATCTTATCTCTACAACAGATGTCTTTTCCAATCTACATTATAAAACAGATGACGTTTAGAAAACATATTATCAAATAGTCGGTGACACTGTGTATTCACCTTGCAACATTGTAAAACTTCTTTATACCTTTGGAAGTCTTTTTCCAGTTTCTTTGCTTTATCAATAAAGTTGTCCAGAACATCTAAGACTTGTCGATCACTTCTCTCAGGAAGTTTCTGCTCTTCTGAATTCCTGGGTAAATTTATACGGCAATGGTAAGGTTTAGAGCAAAAAGAAAGTTGCTTTAGCAATAAACAGTGTATTCAGTCTTGATTTGTCACATTGTTTCATACAGTTAATGGAAAGTGATACTCACATGTTACTATAGTCCAAAGTCTCAAGACAGTCATTTCTTTCGCAGTAAGTGAGGCTACATGCATCACCCATTGATAATCTGGATATCAAGTACGATATGAGATCATAATTTGAGGCTGAGTCAGCAGATAGAAACGATGCTGGTGCAGGACAAAACAGCTGTTGCATAAGCTGTCTTGTCAATACTAGCCTTCTCTTTGACCGAACTACTGGTTGCACTTCTTCAATCACTTCATTTTCCACCTGCAACAAAAATAAGGAAACAAGAACCGTATTACAAAATCAATACCTAGGCCGAAAACACAAATCTTTTAATCATTTACTGTCTATCAATTCTCACCTTCTCAATCAGTCGATTTGTGGCTTGCGCCCAGTTTTCTTCAGATATACTACAAAAGAAAAAGCAATGCACAATTAACAAAGAAAGAACAATACACAAAACCTAAAACCAAGTAAACAATAACTTAGCTTTATTGAAACAAAAGGATTGATGAGAAAAAGAAAAAAATTATAACTAGTTTCTTTTATTTTTGAAAGGTACAAGATATAACAAAAAATCATTATTTCCTTCTAAATAAAAGAGTATTAGAGAAAAAGAGTGGGGATGATGGGATGAAAAAGTAAGAGGCATTAATAAGAGAGATACCTAATACTTCGAACCCTTTTGGAATCTTGAGTCACTTCTTTGTGCCATGGCAAAGGCTCTATAGCTGCAGCTTTCCGCTTTTTGGATCGAATAATAGCTAGCTGATTCGGAGTTCCTGAAGTATAGGGCACTCTTACTTGTTGATTTGTTGCTACAGTGATACTTCCATTTGGCCAAACCATCCCCCCTTGACCAGCATCACCAGCAGATGAAAGTTGCTCCATGGAAGTCTGGATATCCAAATCCTGAGATGATTTTCCAATTCTTGAAAGTCCAGAATCAAACATTCTTGCCATCTGCCCATTCTGAAGAGACCCATTCTGCTTAAACCAGGATTGCACCATCTGCAAATTAACCTGGCTATAACTTGTATTATTAGACTGTGGACCACTGCCACTAGATTGGGTCTGTGAGTCGTTGTGGCTAAATGTCAACATGTCCTGAACAGTTCTGGATAAAAGAGTTGGCTGAGAAGAAGCTTTCACCGTGTGTCTATCTCTTGCTTCTCCTAAGAAGCTTAGCATTTTGTCATCAACAGATGAAGCTTGATTAGACTGTAATGCTTCATTCAGTCCATTGTCCAAATTTTTTCTGAAACTTGAACCATATTTATGAAACTGATGCTCAGTAGCATGCTGAACTTCAGCAACACTGTTCCTCGCCTGCACTTGGTGAAAAAGGGGATAGTTATGGCTATGATCAGGTAAGTGAAGGTAGGCATCAAGACTTTTTTTCTATGGAAGCTGAAGCAGAACTATTAATATGACTTACCTTATCAAGATCCTGCTGCTGAGAATGAGACACCAACGAGGCTGAGGCATGCACAGTTGCATCTGAAACATGGTCTAGGCCTTGAGATACACCCCTTGACTGGGAAGTGTCAAATATGTCAGGAGTTGTTTGCTGCTGTAAGATTTCTTTTCCAGCACCGAATCCAAAGCTCTGTGAATTATAAGATCCACTAAATTCTAATGGTTTATGCCCACTTCTTACAGATTTTTGGTCATTTGAGATCCCATGAACCGGAGAAGTGCTTGTCAAAAAGTTATTCGACAGATCTACATAGGAAGATAAACTGGAATGAAACTTAACAGGTACGGCACCAGATTGTTGTCGTTGAGTAGGTACATTTATCCACACATTATGAGGCTTTGTGAAATTTTCATCCTGTCGAGAGATGTCTAACACTGCAGACTTTTGAGGCCCAGGCGAAGCCTCCAAAACTGGGAAGTTTTCTTCGACAGGCTTTGAGGGAATCTGATCATGTGCATCTTGAGTGGAAGACTGGGTAAAAGGAGAATATTTGGCAATAGAATTAGGTAAGTTTACTTGCCAAGACTCAGATTTTACTGGAGCATCAGTTATGGGATGCATTTGAAGCCGATTTCTTGTACTAGGTGAACCAGATTCCATGGATCTGAGGTCATTTCCTTGCATACTTAGATGCGAAGAAAAGCCAGTTTTTACAGAGTCAGAGGATCTCTCAACAGTAGGCATTCTTTGAGACGATTCATACAATGAAGGCAAAGGCTGGAAAGAAGATGAAGAACCTAACCATCTCCAATTTTTCCCCACTGTTTCAGCATTAATTTGACTAGAATTGGGTAGTCTTTGAGAAGAAGGACCCAACTTCAAGCCAATACCTTGGGAAGTAGAAGGCTGAGAGCACAGTTGAGCAATAGCTGTATCACAAGAATCTTCTCCAGGCAACTTGGGCAATGCATTAGGTACGGTAGATCCAAATGGTCTCATGAAACCATCATCCTTTGACTGATCAACTTTTTGGAGGAGTTCAAGCATATGTTCACTGCCATATTATTTCATTCAAAGATTCCATAAGATCATCACAAAGTGCAAGGAATAAATCTAGCAAGTTACCTCTGATTCAAATACCGATAGCTTTTACATGAAAGTTGTTAAACAAGAGAACAAATTTTAGAAACAACAAGGTGCATTAGCCTTAACAGTCTGGAAAAGCAACAGAACATTTGCATAAATAGTCTTAAAACTAGGTACCCTGTCTGTGCAATGACATTTGACCCATCAGGGAGTGCTGATCCATCAAAGATATGAGAATTCTGATGTCTTCCGGCAGTTATTTCCTCTGATGCTCTAGAACTTTCTTGAAAATCTGGTAAAGATCCCTGTAAAGAAAATTCGAATTACTAATTACTGATTGAAATGGTTGCAGTTAGAGAATTATGGTTGATAACGATAACCTAAATCATCACCTTATCCACAATCATGGAACTGTTAGAGACATTATCAAAAATTTTGGACGGCCCCAAATGTCTTTGCTCATAGAAACCCAGTCTTTTGGACATATAGTAGTCACTAGAATTCTCACTTTGGATGCTGCTCTGCTGTTTTACATTCGTTTCACTGATTCTCCCATAACAGTTACGGGCACTGTCAATTACCTGCTGACTTTTCCCCAAGATCTCATGGCCATTGACATCTTTGGAAAGATCATTTGAGGATATTCTTTGCAGCTGCCCATCACTCCGGGTGTGTTCAAATAACTGCCCGGCCCATGCATTGTCCGTACTCATAAGCAATTGAACCTTCTGCGCTTCCACAACCGATGGCTTGTGTCGATGGTTGTAATCCACAATTGATTCATTTGGGCCACCATGTAACATATCCTCTCTCTTTTCAGTTAAAAAATGGATATTAGGTTGTGGAAAGCCGGTGAAGCTGGAGCTCTGGCTTGAATCAGTAATGAATGGAAAAGGCTTTGAATTAAAGGAGGAAGAACCTTGCAAGTTGTCAGCCCAGCCGGTCTGATGCTTCTCACCGTCCACAAAGCTTGATATCTGATTATCGGTGGAATGCTCTGTGTTCTGAAAAGTCAAGCCACTCCATTCCTCCTGCATACCAGTATCACTGCTAGAAGCTTCGGCCACAGCAGACTGCATTAGCGCACTCCAGCTTCCAGACTGGACAGAAGGGAAAGCATTTAGTGAATCTGCATGCTCCAGTGCATTGCCATAACCTCCATCGCTCATATCAGGACGACTTCCAAAAGCATTCCAGATGCTTTCGTCCATATTATATAGAATCTTTGCTTCCATTGGGTCCAATGGAACCAAACCTTGAGAAGAACCAAGTTGTTTTTCTGTTTGCTGTATAGCAGGCCAACTATTTTGCTCTTGCCTCACATCAAATTCTTTACGAGAGATATTTGGTTGTTGAGTATTGCCCTCTTGGGGATTTCCAGGGAAAACTCCACCATTTAGACCTTGGATTGAAAGTTGTCCAGGATTGCCTTTCTCCTGAAATCCCTCCTTTGCCGTCAATGTTCCTTGTGATAAGCCTACTAAATCTAAGGGAATAGCAGAAGTATCTCCCGTATAAGAGTTAGCAAAGTTGGAGGAATGAATCATGGATTTTGGGATTTGACCACTGGCCAAACTACCAGAATTATGAGATATTCCTACTACATGGGCTTGCTGACCCATATTATCTCTCATGCTGGTAATCGGCATGCCATATAAATCAAGCTGCTGAGAAGCTAGACCCATGGACTGCAGAGCCAGAAGTTGCTCCTGAGAAAACATAAGTTTATTAGCCATTCCTGGGGCAAGGGGTGATGCTCCTTGCTGCATCAAGTTCCTGAGCATTTGTGATGAATCATGAACAGGTGTTCCATTGATGAGGGGTGAAAAATGGACTCCACCAGTTTGCTTGCCTGCAGAGCTAATCTGGTTCAGGGAATCACCTAAATGCTCAAGTTGTTGCTGTTTCTGGAGTTCTTGAAGTTGTTTGAACATCATCTGCTGCTGCAACATATGCATATCATTATAACCAGACTGCTGCATTGGGTGAGCCACTTGAGCAGCCTGCGGTTGGTCCCTAAGAAGTTGCTGCGGTCCCTTGTAGAAGTGAAGATCACTTGAAGCTTCAGTAATCTCTGACCTTTCAGAATTTGCTGTCACGGTGGGACTATCAGCACACTCATATTCCTGTTGACGTTGAAAGCCAGAGAAGCCTCTTGAAGTCAAAACTTGCTGATCATAACAATTAGTTTCACCAAATACTCCAGGCTGGCTCCACTCTGATTGGTAATTCTGCCTTTCAGCCAACAAGACATTTAACGGAGAATATATGGCAGGACCTCTGGAATACTCTAGTCCTGGAATTAATTGAGTATACTCCTGATAGTATGGCAGACTTGACTCACCACGTTGTATCGCCACAAAATCTATAGATACCAAAGTAGTTATACTATGAGTTAGGTAAAACATGACGGAAGAGACTAATAATGCTGTAAACAAATGCAATCATATTTTTTCAAATTCCAACTTAAAGGGAACCAACAATTATACCAAGATTACAAGACAGTGTAAGTAAGCTCAAACAGTACCTAGTTCTGGTGATATGTAGCTTTTCAGATTGAAGTTTTGTGATGAAGCAATTGGCTGTCCGAACCGCCGACTGAAATTGAGAGTTGCCTGATTGCCAACTGCTCGAGATAGATAATTTCCTTGTTCACACAGCTTGCTGAAACGCTCTTCAGCTTTGTTATCAGGCATTAAAAAACAGGAGAGTGATCTCCTTACAGTTTGCACTTAATTAGTTGCACAGAAAGTAGGTCTATCCATCCATATATAAGTTCCTATAAGGCAAATAATCACAACTTCCAACCAAAATTCTTATGGCTGCACTCACCTGCAGAACCAGTTAACAAATGAGTCACAAAAAAGTTTACAAGAAATTATTTGCATCAGGAAAAAAGAGAAGCTAGACATGTGGCAAATCATAGAAGCAGAATAAAATGCTAAGTAACAACATTACACCACAAAACTATCATGCTCTAAGCTAGTAAGCTTGGATGCTAAAATGTCAACCACATCTCTTGCTATGCCTGAATTCCGTTAACCAAGATATAAGTGAACAATATTAGTGGGAAAACCTTGATGCCAATATTACAAGTGATGGATCCTATAACACTTGCATATAAAATTCATAGTAAGTTCCAATGTTACAGCCATAATTCCTTATTAACATTGAAATATATTGATGAAAATATAAAATCTCGGCAGTGAACCTTCTTCAAAACCAGTTGACAATAACTAAAATGTCTTAGCCTTTTTAATTGCTTTTCCACATAAAAAACAATCAACTTTGAAGATGGTGCATAAATTTAGTGCCTGAAAAGACTGAAAACCAAACTAAAAAATATCAGGACAAAGTACAACAAGATTTGAACGGAAATGGCAAACTGAGAAGCATTTATTTCACTGAGCTATGGAATTTAAGACAAATTAGATTTAAAATTAACCAAAATGCATTTAGCAGCAACATCCTAGACCAAGAAAAAAAACAATTAATAAAACGTACTAAACCCGCACAAAAAGCCCTAAACATAAAGATACCCCATGTACGAAAACCACCCAAGTACTTCACAAATCAGCTCTGAACAACCATTCCCCACACAATTCCCCAAAAATCAACACCCCAAAACACAAAATTAACACCAAAAGACCAACCATTTCCATCAAGAACAGGAAGACAAGCAAGAAAATCCCAAGAAAGCCAACAGGGCCATTACCAAAGGCCCGGTGCTCCAAGACACAAGCAAGTACACCTCCTCAAAGTGATAGTGTGATCTGGGTAAGCCAGAATTTTAGGGTTCTAGCTGAAGGAGAGTGTAAGCAAATGAATACCAAGTAGACTCATTTACTATCAAAACTCAAGAGACCAAAAAACAGAGCAAGGAAACCAACAAAACAGCAAATTTCCTATGAGGGTCCTGGTTATACAAGCTGCAAACTACGGTCCCTCCATCCTTCCAAAGAAAAAAAGAACACAAACACACACACACTAAACCTCTCTTTCAAGCTTTACCTCTCTAAGAACTGAAACGCCATCTCTCTCAAACTCTCATGGGAATTCAGACCAAAGCCGAGGATACAGCGATCGAAACCGTAAAAGTGGCTTTGTCCAAAAATCATAAATAATTTCGAACACCAAATTACTGTAATGAAAAAAAAAAAAGGAGTTTTAAGACAACAGCTCTACTCCATCTTAGGTTCGAGCCCGAACCTGAGGTTTGGAACTAGGTTGAGTGAGAGATAATTTTATGTGTGCTTCGCTCGTTCGCAAAAGTGATCAGACGCCGTTGGATTATCATATATAGAAAATGAACGGTACGATTATAGGTGGAAGGACACTTGAGTGGGTGAGTGGCGGTGTGAACACTGGGAAAAAAGTGAAAAGAGGATATACAGATTCCACGCGCTTTTTGATCACGCGTGGAGGTAGGGGTAGTCTATCTATTTTTCATTTTTCAAGTAACTTCTTTTTTAATATTTTCAATTTTACTTTAATTTTGATTTGGGTGTGTAGAGAATAAAATTTTAATAAATATATATATTTCTGCATCCACTTTTAGGTTTAATTTTTTATTTTTATAATTAAAAGAAATAAAGTTTATTTGATAGCCTTTAGTGCCCATTGGATTTGAAGCCCATAAGTAATGGGCTTTTATGGAACGCCTTTTGTACATTAATTTATTTTTAAAATAAAACAATATTATTTTAAAATTAAACAAAATAATATTTAATTTAACAAAATTAAATTTAAATTCAATTTATATTTTAATTAAATAATTGATCTATTAAATTTAAATTGGATTGAGCTGTTTTTACTTTCCTTTTTAAAATATGTATGAGATCTATTTTTATATTTATTAATTTGAGTAATAAAATTTAATTTCGTTAATTCTAATAAGTACAATGAAAAGGTGTTAAAAGAGTTTTGCTTTATATGAGTCTACTCGATTAAAGTTAATTTCATTGAGATAAACATGAAAACTATAAAAAAAAAAGTTATTTGTAATAATTAGTTTATTAAAAAGAATTCTTTGATAGATAGGAATAATTTCTTTCGGTCATATTTAAAATTTTTAAATTTTATTTAATATTTGGTTAGTTTTATGACGGTTTAATATCAGTTGAACCTTTTAAACTTTAAACATTTTATCTAACCGATTTAACTTTTAATTCGATTTTTAAAATATTGACATATTCATGTGTTTTGATAAACTAATTATTTGTGGCATGATTGTAATTAGAAACTCAAATAATATTAGTCAATAATTACTTTGTTTTCAAAATACATTTCAAAATAAGGGAAAAAAAGTGTTGAAGAAAAGGATATGAATTGGGTGATAATGAAAAGTATGTGCTTGAAAAAAGGAAATTGAATTTGAAGTTTTCTACAAAAGGCCAAGGAGAGATACATGGCACACTTATGGTATGGTCAAGTTATATGTACATGGCCTGATTTTAGCTCTAGTTGATCAGGTCATAAGTGAGTCATGGGTTGACCATAATCAGCCTGACCGAGCTAGAGCAGAGGTCAAGTCAACCATGGTTGGCCTGATCGGGGCACGGGCCAAGGTCGAGCGGCCCATGGGTTGAGCGAAAACAAAGTCGTTTTGTCAAAAATAACATTATTTTTGAAGTATTTCTAAAAAAAATATATGGTGGATCGGATTGACCCGACTTGCCAGTGACCTGTTAGGCCACGTGTCAATCAACCCGTGGTCAGGCTGAGCCACGAGCTACCCTAACTAGGGATTAGGTTAAGTCGGGTCGAACTAAGAGCAGCCGGGGTCCTGGCCCATTGACACCTCTATCTGGTTCCCTTAAATTGTAAATAGGAGATCTTTCTCATTTTTTAAAAAGAACAATAATATTAAATATAGAATATTCTCAATTGAGTGGTTTATAAGTCCTTTAAACTAATTTAAAAGAATCTTAAGGTAATTTAAAAGATTAAAAGTTTGATTGGTACAATTCAACTTAAAATTGAAGACGATAGATAATTGAAAATGAAGACACAATAATAAATAAATACTACTTTTATCTAATTTGATATTTTGAGTACTTTGTTTAAAATATATGATTTGTAGATTATCATATATGTAAAATCAATATTTTAAATATCAATCAAAAACTTAAACAGATAACTTTTTTGTTTCAAATAAGTCAACAACGAATTTCATATATCAAAATATAATAAATATAAATATAAGATATATTAATAAAAACTAGAATTAATCAAAAATTGAAGATAGAGATGAAGGTGAAATTTTATTAAAATAGGATATAAGTATAAAAATAGTATTTATTTTCTGGAATTGAGGAAAAGTGTTGGTTGGGTCGATCGTGCTAGGCCCAGGTCCAATCCTAGGATGGCATGTGGGCCGATCGATCCATTCCCAAGATGATGAGCTAAACCCAGCAGGTATTCACTATATAAGTTTATTATCTCCTCGTGACGCAGGTATGACCCTAGAACCCTAATACTCTCTATTCATAGCCACAAAACTACTACAAAAGAACTGACTTAAGCATCGGAGGGGTCGGCCGGCGATCAACCCCCGATGTGTCTTTATTGTTTTTGCAGATATTTCATAGTTGAAGTTAATGGAGCTCATGGATCCAAACAACGGCGCCCAACCTCAACAAAATCAAACAGAATCAGTTGGCGCCCACCATGGGGCCGGACGTCCGGGCACCACTTCCATAAGTACTCAGATAAGTTAGGCGGCAGCAACAAATCCGGATGTAGCCGCTGTCGCGGCACTTGCACTACAACGAATGGGCTTGCGATTACCTGCTGCCCTTCCACCGACGCATCATGATCCCCAGATCCGTTCTCCACCCATCACCCAAAATCCTAGCATAGACGAGCTACCCCCATTAAACCTAAATAACCAAACACAATCTTCGCATCCGAATGACCAACCACCACCCCAAAATCAAGATCAAGAAGAGCAGAGCGTACCTCTGGAGGATAACACCGGAAACAATTCACACCCTCACATCCAACACCCTCTAAACACAAACCCTCCTGCTCCACAACAAATCTCCCTTACCCAAAGGCAAATAGAGAAAGCAGTCGATCTATTGATTCACCAAATCTTACAATCTCAGATGGAACAACAGCGAACCCCCGCTCGGCAGATAGGTATGATAGCCGATCGCCATTCTGCTGAAACTCTCAAAAAAATCGTGGACGATCGAATCAATATGGCCATAAATTCCCGTCCGGATCAGCCATCAACACAATACAGCTCTCCTTTCATTCAGGAGATCCTGGATAGCCTTCCAGCGATCGGTACTAAGATACCAATGCCTGAAAAATATACCGGAAAGACCGATCTTCTCGACTATCTTCAATATTTTCAGTCGATGATGAACCTGCATTGCATCCCCGATGCCATTCAATGTAAGGCTTTCTG
>JANVCQ010000001.1:29975714-30001476 GCA_025531925.1 Erythroxylum plowmanianum
TCACCAAATGGGTAGAAGCAGAAGCGGTCGCCACCATTACTGAACAGAAAATTGAAAACTTCGTATGCAAGAATATACTGAGTTGTTTTGAGATGCCTATAGTCTTAGTTACAGACAACGGTTGGCAGTTTGATAATGACAAGTTCAAAGATTTCTGTCACCGATTAAAGATAAGGCTCCAGTTGACTTCAGTGTCTCATCCTCAAAGCAACGATCTTGCAGAAAACATCAACAAGAAGATAATGAGCGCACTCAAGAAGCGCTTAGGTGGACGTAAGACTTGGGTAGATGAATTAGACGAAGTCTCGTGGGCATACAGAATAACCCCAAACGGAGCCACAGGAGAAACGCCGTTTAGAATGACCTTTGAGGCAGAGGCTTTGGTTCCAATAGAAGTGGTACTGCCCAACCAGAGAGTTTCGAGTTATCAAGAAAAACGGAATAATGAAGCTCGCAGGGTAGAACTTGTATTTCTCAGTGAAGACAGGGATAGGGCAGCCGCTTGTTCAGAAGCTGTCAGACAAAAAGCAACAAAGTTTTGCAACAAAAGAGTAAAATCGAGCATAAAGATCGGTGGTTATGTTATAAGAAAGGCCGAAGCGGCAGGGAAACATCCTGGAAAGATCGGTCAGACATGGGAAGGACCCTATCAAGTGGTCAAACAAGCTGGACACAACTCTTACGTCCTGCGCGACACGAACGGCAAGATTCTTCCGAGGCCCTGGAATTCCCAAAACCTGAAGACGTTTTACCAATAGATAAGTTTTACTTTTGTTATTGTTCATGCATTTGTACATGTAACTAGTGGGTACCTTTTTCCTGGCCTTGCCAATCAGGTTTTTTAACGGCCCACGCCCTTATCATCATCAATAAAGGGTTCCAAACTTCTTGGCAGAAAAAGTCTCGTTAAGTTGGGCTAAAGGGAGAATATTCTACCGACTGGTTGTCATCAACATCATTCGGCCAGGTTACCAAGACCGGATCTTGGAACTAAGCGATACCAAGAAAATAATTGTGGATCGCTCGATCTCAACATCGTTCGGCCAGGTTACCAAGATCCAATCTTAGAACTAGGCGATACCAAGAGCCAAAATCTTGGATCGTTCGGTCTCAACATCGTTCGGTCAGGTTACCAAGACCGGATCTTGGAACCAGGTGATACCAAGAAGGCAATCTTGGATTGCTCGGCCTCAGTATCGTTTGACCAAGTTCCTTTGCATCGTTCAGCTACGATTCTCTTGAACCTCACTACCGATTGATGTGAATCGAATGCACTCGTTCGCTGCCTATTATTTGAAAAAACAATCTCCTAGACGAAACTAATGACGGTCTAATCCTAATTCACAGAATAAAGAAGACGACGGAGGACAAAAATAATAGAGGTTTTATTTTCTCATATATTTGTTCTGGTCACAAGCCCGACCAGATGAGCTTTGAAGGTCCTATTACATAAGTCACTTTGGCCCCTCAGTAGGGGGAGAAGTACCAATAGCTAGATCGGTAGGAGAAGTAGTTTCAGAGGTTGGCAAAGCAGCCAAGATAGGATCAGGGTCTGAAGGAACAACTGGAGAGACACCCCCGTGAGCTCGCTCTTCTTCCTCATCCGAACTAAGGTCCAGCAGCTCATCCGGTAATGCCACTTCGTCTTTCTCAGCTATCTCCTTTACCTCCTCGAGTGAAAGGCCGAGCTCTGAAGGAAGCATTGGCTTGGCAAAGTCCTCGAACGAAGGACCATCCGACCCATCAAGGAAGAGGACGCCATGGCAATTTCTCAGGATGGAAAGAGCCAAATTGCAAGCAAATTCTTTGCATTCATCATTTAAAAACTGCTTTTTCCATCGTTTGATCGCCTCAACCCTCTGCTCTTTGACAGAGTTTTGTAGCTCAAACAATTTGTTCTCAGCCCTTGTTCTCTGCAGCACCGCTTCTTGGCAGTCATGGAGGACTCTCAAACGGAGCTCTTTTTCTATATTGGCTTTAGAGTTGGCATTGAGAACTTCTTCCCTCGTGTCCTCATTATTGAGCTGCAATGCTCGGTACTCTTTTTTCCGCTTGTCCCTTGACGCAACCGCTCTGTTCTTCTCCTCCTCCACCTCTGAAAGTTGAGCCCTCAAAATGGTAACTTGGCTAAGAAGATCTTTAATCTCCTGGTCCATCGATCGGGCGACTTCAGCGAACCGATCAATACGCTGATACATTCTAGAGGCGAACGCCAGATCCTACGATGAAGAACTTTGTTACAAAAAAAAAGGGTGGAGATTACCTTTGCTAAGCCGTGCACAAGACCAGCCATCATCTCCTTGTCGCCCAACGAATCCAAAAACTCTTCGTCCGCAGGAGGGACAACTTTCTGGGCAACGTGAAGAGCCACATTGATGTCCCTAAGCGATGCAGTCTTATTTAGATTGATTGTGGACACCCACTTTTCGGAGCTGGGCACTTGTTCCTTCCCCTTACCTTTGTCCAAATGGTGGGGCGATCGTTTAACATTCTGAGTGGTCTTCTTTCTTTTGAGTGGTCGTTCTACCTTTTCTTCCATAACCACTCGGTCCTCATGAGCCGATTGGGTCAGCAGCGCTGTGGACTTGTCAGGTACAGTCGGCTGAGCGATATCTTTGCTGACCTCCACCTTCTTGCTTCGCTCCTTCATCTTCAAGGAAGGTCTAGCGACTTTGTGCTGGCTTTTGGACTTGGGAGAATCGGAGGGCGAGGTGAGATTTTTGAGTTTCACCATGGCTGCACAATTATAGAAGCAGGTTATAAATCGAAACTAATATTCATGAAAAAAGGCAATTAAACTACGAGGAGTCAACCAGAAGGGGCAGTTTCTTCTTCTAGCCCGTTAATCCGAGGTGGGGGATTAATTAAAAAGGCATTGACCGATGCCCCTTCACGATACCCCAGAATAAGACGTTCAAAAACATACCGACCGAGCGCCTTAATTCGGTCGATCACTTCAGATTCCTTTCTAGTAAAGGACAAATTATAAGTGTCGTTCTATTGCTCGGTCAGGGGATATCTCCACGGCCTGGATTCAAAGGTAGATCCCGGGGGCCTCACAAAGAAGTACTTCGTCCTCTAGGCCTTGATTGACGAAGCTGTTCCAGCAGGACGATACCTTGCGTCTTTATACTGGAAATGAGGGATCCCGACCCCAGTGATTGAGCTTTGATTCATTCTCAAAAAATGTCGCAGAATACCAATCGATAGGGAACACCCGAAATGATGGCACAGTAGAGCGAGACCGTTAACGAATCTCCAACCATTCGGGGGGATCTGGCTCGGCATTAATTTATAAGCGCAGCATACCTCATCGATGATTGGGGCATATGGAAGCCTCATACCACCGATCGAGAAAAAGTTGTCTGAAACAACAAAATAGCCTCCCATACTGCTATAAATTCGCTCGTTCTTGCAGTCCAACCTGGGTACCCAGGACGAAGGGATATTATTTTTGATGATCGATCGGTTCAATTTCCTTTCGGTCATCGTCGATTGATCGCTCGGTGGCTTTTCAACGACTTGCCCATCTTTCCGGTCACTCGCAGCGATTTCTTTATTTTCCTCTACATCCGGCGCTTCATTTCCCCCTGCCTCCGGCACCTCCA
Organism: Erythroxylum plowmanianum; assembly: GCA_025531925.1. Lineage (NCBI taxonomy): Eukaryota > Viridiplantae > Streptophyta > Magnoliopsida > Malpighiales > Erythroxylaceae > Erythroxylum > Erythroxylum plowmanianum. Next base: position 29,979,323 of record JANVCQ010000001.1, read on the forward strand.
TTGCTTCCGTTGCTCTCTCAAGTGGTTCGATAATTTGTAAAGCACTTTTGGTAGCCAGTTCCTGGTGGAGCTCTTTCTGGGCCGTATCTACTTCTTCGTTAAGCCTCGTAGACGTTTGCGATGAAGATTGGCGAGGAGACGATGAAAAAGAGGAGGAGGTGGTGGTTTCATCCCTAAGTCTAAATTCACCCCTAAGACTAGTCGACTACATGGTTACTAAAAAGGAAATTTATAGGATGAGGAAAGGAGAGAGGACGTACCTAGTTTGGTGACTGAAGTTTGGAATTTGGACGGCAGTGAAAAGGAAATTCTGATGACTGCAGACAAAGAGATGAAGAGTAAAGAGAACAGAGGTTGGAGAATCAAGTACGCAGAAACGGTAGTGAAGGAAATTTGTCGATTCCAAGCAGTTATCACAAAGATCAACTGAACGGGCACACCAATTGAAGTTGGACGCGTGGCAAAACCTGAGCCGTGGCGAATTGGGGTTTTCAGATACCCGAAGCGGCGCAGCAGTTGAAAAGACGCGCATGACCATAAAGCAACACGAAAGGACGCTCCATTTCAAATTTTGAAAATCCGTCAGAGGATACGTGCCGTAAGTAATGATTAAACCCAGAGCTTTGATGAGAGGTCGATGTCTGATCGATTGTGCCTATCACAAGCCGTCAAGCAGGCGAGCTGCACGAACCCTATGTATTCCATCGATCCTTCTCCTTGATCGGACTTGAGGAGTAGGGGGGCTTATGGTTGAGTCGGTCATGCTAGGCCCAGGTCCAACCCTCGGATGGCATGTGGGCCGATCGATCCATTCTCAAGATGATGAGCTAAGCCCGACAGGTATTCACTATATAAGTTCATTATCTCCTCATGACGCAGGTATGACCCTAGAACCCTAATACTCTCTATTCATAGCCACAAAACTACTACAAAAGAACTGACTTAAGAATCGAAGGGGCCGGTCGGGGATCAATCCCCGATGTGCCTTTATTGTTTTTGCAGATATTTCCTAGTTGAAGTTAATGGAGCTCATGGATCCAAACAACGGCGCCTAACCTCAACAAAATCAGACAGAACCAAGTGTAAAGTTGAAATTCTTAATAATCCTAATATATAAAAGGTTTTATATTTCCCAAAAAAAAGTTATGTTTATATATCTTTTATTTACTTGTAAGAATATCATAAAGGAATTTAATTGTTTCGGCCTAAGATACTATTGTCCAATGTTTTTTAAAACTGAATCAGAAGTTAAACCGGTAAGAAAAGAGATTTAAGGTTTAAAAGATTCATCTGATATTAGACCTTCATAAAATTAATTAAAGATTGAATAAATATAAAAAATTAAAATATGATTGAAAGTGATTAATCCTTACTCATAAAAAAACTTAAAGTTTAATTAAAAATATGTTGTTCAAAAAATAATTAATTTAGTTTAGTTTGTAATAACTTATTATTTAATAAAATTCATTGATTAAGAACGGGTTGAAGTAAATAAAACAGAAAAAGTTAAGAATCAAATCGAAAAATTAAACGAATAAAAAAGTTTTAAGGTTGAGCCAATCAAATTATTTGAGTTTTTTAATAATTATTACTATCTACCTGTTAATTTATCAAAAGGCAAATTACAATAAATCAATTTAATTTCGGGCCTAATGTGAAATCTTCAATTTATTGATTTGGGCCACATTTAGATAACCCAATTAGAATATATAAATATACTCATAAACGCAGTCAGAAAAACCCTAGCGAGAGCGGTACTTCTTCAAAACGCCTTCACAGCAGCTTTAGCCACCGGAGAGAGGCCTTTAGCTCAGACAAATGGCGACTGCTAAGACTGTGAAGGACGTCTCACCCCATGAATTTGTTAGGGCTTACTCTGCCCACCTGAAGCGATCTGGCAAGGTAATGCACGTGTATATACACACAATGTATGCATCTGTATGTATGTGTACTCGTATTTGCACATATACGAATCTGCATTTAAGTTTGGTAAAGTGGGTGTTGAATTTGGTGACATGGGTTGATGAAAAGTTTTGATTTTTTTTTTGGGGGTTATGTTTAGTCCTGACTCCTGAATCGGGGATGGCTTTGCTAGTTGAGCCTGTAATTTTAAGTTGCTTACCGTGTTAGTGATCTAATCTTAGTATTTGATTTTAAGTTTCTGCTTGAACAATTTGGTATTGGATTTATTGATATGCAATGTGTTTTTGCAATGGTGATATGCGTTGGTAGGAAGCCGTGAAAGTTTTGGATTTCATATGTATGAGATGATATTCGATTGGATTTAAGCAGAGTAGATGGTGCGTAACAAGTGATGTGGATTAAAATGCTTGGAATTGGTTTATGTGGAATTATGGCTTCTCTTTGTGTTTAGGTTGCGGAGGAAAGGGGTGTGGGAAAAGTTAGCTGTTTTTCATTCATATTATCTTGATACCTTAATGTGGATTGAAAAGTTCAGAATCTTGTTGGATGGAATTATGGCTTCTCTTTGTTTTAGTCGAGGAGGAAAGGGGTGAAGGGAAAAGGTTTCTGTTTATCTTGGGTGTTTTCGTTCTCCTTAAAGAAATGAATTGTCTCACTGATGAAAAGTCAGTACTGGTACTTGCATTAAATACAGAATTAGCAACTCTAGATGCTTTTATGGAGCCGAGGTGACAGAGTCAGTTTATGTTTCCATTAGTCTCTTAGTTAATCTTTAATGAGAGCTTGCTCTTATGGCTCATTTTTAGTAGTTAGGTGAACACTGGCTAATGACACTTTGACTATTGTTCACAGATCTTCTGGATCATAAGTTAGGACTTAGGATAGTGTTGAGTAATCATATCCAAATGAAATTCTGCATAAACAGTCTTTTAAGGTTGACAAGATGACGTGCATTTCTGGGTTATGAATCAGACCTGAATGATTTTCTTTTGGAAACAGATTGAGCTGCCCCCGTGGACCGATATTGTGAAGACCGGTACATTGAAGGAGCTCGCACCATATGACCCAGACTGGTACTACATTAGAGCTGGTAGGCCACTCTCCCTCTCCCTCTCCCTTTCCCTGTGTCTTTTTTGTATTTGCAGATGAGCAGATAATTAACCACAATGTTTAATCTTATTTTAGCCTCTATGGCAAGGAAAATTTACTTGAGAGGAGGCCTTGGTGTGGGGGCTTTCCGTAGAATTTATGGAGGGAGCAAGAGGAATGGAAGTCGTCCACCCCATTTTTGCAAGAGCAGCGGTGCTGTTGCCCGACATATTCTACAACAGTTGCAGCAAATGAACATCGTTGAGATTGACCTCAAGGGGTGAGTTTCTGAATCTTTGAGCACAAACAGTACATCTTAATCAATAGCATTTTGTGTTCTGAACATTTCAAGTAAAAGTTCATGGAAGATTCTTGACATTTCTTTCTCCATCCACAATTCAATTTTCCCTGAGTTCAGTTCTTGTGTTGTATCAGTGGAAGAAGAATCACTTCAAGCGGTCAACGGGATCTTGATCAAGTTGCAGGGCGAATTGTTGTAGCACCTTGATCAATTTGAAGATCAAGCAATTCCCGTAACAAAGTGGTTTAGTTTAATAGTTTTAGATCAAAATCAAGAAACAGATATTAATGCAAGTTTGTTTCCAACTTACTGAGTGCTGTTTGATGATTTCATTTTATGCTGTTGTGATTCATAATTTTTTTTGACAGTTTCTAAATTACAATAGTTAACTTGTTTAATGTCAAAGTACCTTTGGTAGATGTTAATTTGGTTTGTTTGAATGATTGCTGGGGAAATTTGTAGCTACATATGTAAATAACAGTGGTGTATAAAAACTAAAATTATAAATTATAAATTATGTCTGTAAAAACTAAAATATTAAATTACAAGTTATTTCTGTATATATACCACTGTTATTTCCATAATAACTTTTAAAAATAAAATTTAATTTATGATAATGATACTTTAATCATTTAATAAATTTTTTATAAAAAGTTTGTTATTAAAATAGTATATAATCTTATTTTTAATTGTAAAAATGTTGTTTTAAATTAGATTTTCAATTTGCTTTCACATTAGAAAAGGAAGGAGTGACTATTCTAAAATATAACAACTACAGACTACAAGGGCAAATTAGAAGTAGGTTTGGTATTAGGGTAAGTCAAACTTGGATCAAACAGGTTCCATTTCAATTTGGACAATTTTTGAGGCTCAGATAAGCTTAGAATTTGTGGCTTCAAATTTGATTAGGTTTGAGCTAATTTTGCTTATTTTTTAATTTTAATTTTGTCATTTTAAAATGATGACATTTTAATAAAAATACTTGATAAATTCAAGCTTCGAGTCATGCAAAATCCATTCTAAAGCTTAAAAATTTAAACTTTAAAAAAATTCGAGCCCAATCGAAACTTTAGGGAATATTTGTTTTGAGGTAACAGAAAAAAATGTATGGATATAAAATAAAAATTCATATTTGTATCAACAGAGGTAACAATTTCATTCTTCCATTTTCAGCAATACTCTATTCTTCTAAGAAATGAAATTTATTATTGACTATATTCTATTTTTATTTTTTATTATGTTTATTCATATCCTCATTTTCTTTATCTTCTGTTAACTAAGCGCCTCCTTAGTTAATTGGAGTCATATTCTTTGACTTCAGGTTGAGCTAGAATGGTCGAAACTGGCACTAGTCATCCCTACTCAAGTGGAAGCATGACAGAAAAGATCATTCATCAGATTGATCTTTTTTCTATCCACAGAACCAAGAGCGCAAGGAAATTCTTACTATTCTCTTTACTCAAATGTCTCCAGGTTACACTGAACTTGTAATATGTTCAGGAACTTATCAGGTTCTGTTCTATCATCTTTTCCATTTCAGCAAAATTTTACCGATCAGATCAGGTAAAATCCACAATAAGCTGAGCAACATACTTGGCATTATCAACATGAGGGAGGTGGCCAGAGTTTGGTACCTGTTGGATAATCGCATTCTGTAGTTGGGATTGCAGAGCCTGCATTGAGTTAAAACAGAAGCTGGGATTTGAATCAGATGATCAAGAACAACTACACCTTCATCAGAATTGGATTGCAGTTACCTCTGCAACTTTGTAGTTCACGATTTGATCGTGTTCTCCGTATATGATCAGAGTCTTCTGCTTTACCTGTTTAATATGATTGTAAGCAATGGAAGTGGTTGTAACTTGTAAGCAATGGAAGCACGTAAAATAATTAGCAAATAAATGAATTTACAATTATATTTTTTTCAAATAGATTTAAATAAATCTCTATCGTTATATTTTAAAGAAGTCTAAGAAATAGTAAAATACATGTAACATAAATAATATATATAGACCAATCAAATAATAATGACTTTTTTTTTAACAGAAGAATCCACATCTGCTATTTTTTAAATGTGCACCGAGTAAATCTCTAGATTGATACAATAACTTGCAAATCACGTCAACCGAATATTCCACACTAAACAAGCCCTGTACGACATACTAACTCAATTTGACTCGAACTAATTAAACTTTACAATAATCCTAAATTTAATTATTGTTTTATTTCTTTTTTAATAGAAGTTTAAGAAAATATAAATTTTTAAAAAAATTGAAAACTATAAATTTTAATAAATTTCTGTAAATTGAATTGAACGACAAAATAAGTCAATTCTAAATTAGTATAAGACAGAAATGAAAAGGACTATCTTACAGGAGAAGCTCCTTTCTCACAACTGCTCTACCTGTTTAATACTAGAATTGACATCATAACCCCCACTAAGCATGAAGTTAACAGTTGCATCTGTCCACCATGGTTGCAAACAGTGCAATCTTCCAACCTGTTTTGGAACATCACTTCAGGTCATAATGCATTCCTCGTTTTCCAGGAAAATTTACACAAGGAAAAGTAATTTATAGTGCATCCCTTGTTTTTCCAGGAAAATTTAAAAGTAACTTATAGTGATTCCTTTTTTTTGTTAGGACAATTTACAGAAGGAAAAGTAATTTATAGTGCATTCATTGTTTTCCAGGAAATTTGCAGAAGGAAAATTAAATTATACCGCAATCCTTGTTTTCCAGGAAAACTTACAGAAGGAAAAGTAATCTATAGTTCATTCCTTGTTTTCCAGGAAAACTCACGGAAGGAAAAGCAACATTTTTGCAGAGAAAGCTAGAGTAGAACACAACTCACTCTCGTCCAATCCAAGATCGTAGAGAAAGATATATCCTTGAAAGCCAATAGAGTCGCATAAAGACGTAGAGGTAGACTCCTCAACAGAGAAACCTGAAAACACTCCAAATTAATCCCAGAAACTACACATTCTCTATGCATTTTCAAGTTTCAAACTTTTGACATACCCCAGCATAGGCTACTGGTACGGGTAACTTTGCTAGATTCCCTGTGCCTTTAGTATAGACACTTGGATTGATCAAAACCAGCTTCTCAACCTGTAAAAATGGCAAGCTCAACTTGTTCTTTTCTAGAGTTCGGAAGATGGAAGATTTATGTTAATCATTCCAGAAGATCGTAACAGAGCTTTATCTAACATGGGTAACTCACAGCTTCAGGAAAATTGGCTGCAAAATCAATTGCAGCAGAGGCTCCGAGGCTCGGTCCGACTAGTGTCATTGGCCTATTGATATAGGACTTCCATAGCTGGTTTCAATTGCATAATCTGTTTCAGATTCTTAATTAAAACTTTGGAAAGCATAATCGAAGAACTTACCTGGTAGAGGTGATACCGTTTGGAAGCTACATCACATGGTGGACGAAGTTCTGTCACAAGTAACAATGATAAAAGCAGAATTAGACCTGTATGGAACTTCATACAGTTGAGGTTTCGGTCCGGCCCATTACCAGACATTATGCCGGAATCGCAGTATAATCCACAATCTGCAATTTTGAACCTCAGATTCTTAGTTAACATGTACCTAAATCGCAGAAGCCCCACCCAAGAATGTCAACAGCCCAAGCTTCCAAACCAGCCTCCTCAAGCGAAGGGTATGTGCATCTCCACTCTAAACAAGAACTACAGAACAGAAAATGTTGATTGGTTAAGCCAGGTTCAGCCATGGATGAACCTGATTTATAAGCAGCAAACCTGTCAAAGCAGTGCAGGAGAACAACTGGGCTTTTGGTCTGTCTTCGTACAGATGGTTTAACACAGCTGCTCATAACACTAGTTTCAGAAAACCCAATCTGCAGTAACCAGCATAAGGATGAACAGAAACATAAAGATGATTCAGTTCATCAAAATGAACTGTTAAAAACAAAAATTTCGAGTCTTTTAGTTTCTAAATCAGAAAGATGAACAAGAAAGACGAAGACCTTAACTTTCACCGGTATCCTTGTGATTCTCTGAGCCAAAGATCTTGCAAATGGGTCCTTTATCTTCTCCACCTCTCTTGGAAGAAAAGTCGGAAACTGACCGCCATTGCTGCAACCTCCGTCACCACAACTAATGTCGGAATCAGTAGCTGAAGCCTTGCAAACACCACCACCACCACCAACTTTTGAAGTTCCACATCTCTTAATCCCCATTTTGACTGCCATTGTTGAAGAAGACCAACCCAAGTTGAAGCTCATGATTAGCATACAAAATCTTGTTAGAACTGAGATTTTTTCAGAATTCAACCAAGCAAGACACTAAGAATTAAAGAGAAAGAAAAAGACATGTCCAGTAGAAAATTTGCTAGTGTTATGTTCGTACGATGGAACAGTGAATGTGGTTATAATTATAATACTTAATTAAGAAGAATTTACTATTATTATTATTATTATTATTAATAGTTGATTTGTAAAAAATATTTAAAAATAAAATTTAAAATATTGTAATTAATTAATTATAATATTTAAATTAATAAATAAAATATATTTTAATTAATTAATATTAAAAATATTTTTTAAAAATAAAATATTAATCTATTGTCCCTGTAATAGCAATAGTAATCGCCGACCAAGCGTACTTTTGATTCCTCACATGTTAATGTCTTTCCAAATCCATCACGCAACCAACCTAAGTAATTACATAAGTAATTATAAAAAAGGCACTGATAACTGAAAGAGACGATGACTTCAGACTTGGTTTGGCGTTTTCTGAGTTCTCTTCTTGAGAGTTCAGCGGGAAAGAAGTGGTCCACGATAGAGTCGTACGAACAAAGTTTGAGAAATATAGTTGGGTTGATCTTAAGAATTTAAAATATGTTTTATGAATAACAGATTTTAAAGTACAATTTTGAGATTATTTTAATTCAATTTTAAGATTTTAAATTTTGAATTAAGTAACCAATATTTTATAATTTTAAAAAACTCAGTGGAAAATATTAGATTTGTTATTTTGATTTAACTAACAAATTTTTTTTATTCGTAACATTTTTGTAATTAAGATTTCATTTCTCTGATTTGGGTTTAGTGTTGGTATAATAGATATACTACCTGATCAAAGGATAAATAAGTAATATTGAGTTAAATCATTAAGTTTGAAATCAATTCGTGTTTCTTTTTTTTGAAATTAAAAAAAAAACTATATTACAAAAATCGATAAAGTCTACAATATACAAAAAACTAACAAGCCTATGAAGGCAATCAAAAAGGGGGGAAAGCAGCCCCTACAAGCACAAAAGCACAATCAAAACAGACCACTAAAACTATAGAAACCAACGCCGCCTCATTGCAAGTCTTATAGAATCCTGTTTACTGTTCACGATGATGATCTCCCTAATCAAGTTAATTATGGTATCCGCCAGCACATATTTGCATCTTTCCACTTGCTTGTAAATTCGATTGTTCCTCTCCCTCCATATTTGGTAAATAACCATATAAAATGAGACCTGGATAAGTAAACCATCCACCCTCCCCTTTTGGGTTTTTTGGATAACTTCAGCCAGCACTTTAGTCCACTCATATGCAGAATTCAAAGTGCCTATTAAATGTAGAATACGACTTCACACTACTTTGGTATACTCACATTCAAAGAACAAGTGGTTTCGACTTTTATTTACAAGCTTACACAACACACAAATGGGGTCAAAAGTCCCAAACCACCTATCATTGGTTCGCAACCTATTTTTAATAGCAAGCCACAAGAAGAAAGCAGTTTTCGAAGACAAAACCTGATTCCAAACCAGTGCAGCCCACGGTACCTGAACTCCCGACCCATGCCCTATGACATGAGTTGAAGAAGTAGTGAACACACCATTCTGGGTAGCTATCCAAGTGACCTTATCTGGATTACTGCTCAGACTGAGGCCGTTCAAATAGCTACTGATAAGTTGTCCGAATCGATACCTAAATAAGCGATCACCCTCCCGGACGACCCAAGCAATAGATGCTACCTTAGGAATTTGGTTCCTAACCACTATTAAATCGAGCTGAAGCCAGAGAGGACTATTCGCGTGCCAATTATCAAACCAGAAAAAAGTATCCTCACCACTCCCAATTCTATTTCTGATTAAAGGATAAATCAAATCCCTCAATTGCAGGAGGCTTTTAAAAATCCATGAGTCATCGGGCCTCGATATAAGACACCAGAAGCTTTGCCCCTCGGTATAAGTCATCGTGTTTCTTCGTTACCTAAGCGTCCTCTCGATTCTGTGATCAACTCAAAATGTCTCGCATAAGTATCCCATCCACTGATCCTTGCCCAACCAAACACACAAAACCTCCAGATCCACCCCCAGGCAAGGCTCCCTAGCGATTCGTCACTCACCCAAGCTCCCAAGGAAATGGCAGTCCTATTTTGAAACAAATGTCCTGGAAAGATAAAGTTCTCAACAGAGAACGGAACAAGGAAGCAGCTTATGAGGAAAAGAAGCGAGTCCCCGTGAATCTCATTGAATCAGGGGTTGTCACTAGAGAGTACAAAGATGGGAACCAGAATATTCCGATCTTTCATGTGGACCCAACGTACATGGAAACACTAGAGGCCTCATGGAGGCAATCTGTTATCGTTAAGCTGTTGGGTCGCTCCATTTCCTATAGGATCTTATACGTCAAAATTGGGCGGTTGTGGAAGCCTACAGGAGGTTTTGACGTCTTGGACATTGGCCATGACTACTTTCTAGTTAAATTTGATCACAGTGCTGATTTCGACTTTGCCGTGGAAAAGGGACTTTGGATGATATTTGACTATTACCTGACGGTCTGTCAATGGTATCTGGGTTTCTCAGCGTTGAACGCTGTGGTTGATTCTACACTCGTTTGGGCTCGCGTGCCTAACGTTTCCGTCCAGTACTATGATGAAGACTTGTTATTAGCGCTTGCTATCGGCCTCGGACTCCCAGTTAAGGTTGACAAGCACACTACCTTGGCCAATCGTGGTCGCTTTGCTCGGGTATGTGTGGAGATTGACTTAGATAAACCCCTGGTCGGACAACTAGTCGTTGATGGTAGCATGCATTATGTGGAATACAAAGGCCTCCACACCATTTGTTTCACCTGTGGAAAATTTGGACATAACGACGACACTTGCTCTCTCCTCCCCACTACGCCACATACTACAGCAACTGGGGTACCTGTGGCCCATGTCGGTGGGGAGACGTAGATGGAAGAGGATACGCGATCACCTGTTGATGTGACAGCTGAAAAGGATAGACACGGCACAATTTTGGGGGTTGGCTCCTGGATGGTAGTTAAGAAAAGACCCAAGCGACCATCGCGTCCCAAGCAGGCTGCAGCCCCCTCACCTAGTCAGCGTCAGCCGACTAACCGTTACTCTATTCTAAACAATGCTACGCCTGGGGTTGACGCACTGAACAGTGCTATTGCCTTGGGACGGGAGAAGGAGAAGACAACAACGTTTACCTTTGAAGTGGGGAGTAGCAGTGGCGTTAAAAAGACTGGTAGCCCTAGAGGAGTTTCAAGGTTCAGTTGATGCTCGTTGGACTGGCCTGGGCCCAATGGGCTGTGTGGTCTAGAAGGCCTCTCTTGGCATTTAAAGGTCCTACCCCCAACCTCTTGGGGCTGGCATCACAGAGCCCCAAGCCCGTCCACCTGTTAGAGAACCCGCTCCTGTCTCTCCTTCGATTCCCCCAATTGACTCACCTCTTGTCCTTCAGGTTGCTTCTCAATTTCACCAAGCTTTCCAAGCCTCCATACCACCCCCGCACTCCACTGCTATACTTCATGATGGGTCGACCAGGCAACGAATCCAGGTTTTATAGGGACATGACCCCCTGACTCGAGCAGAGACGCGATCCGAACCGCAGGACCTCATGCTCCCGAGACCTTGGTTCTAGGAGACAATGCTTCTATTTCGACTCCCGTCCCACCCCCGGGCTGACAAGATCTCTCGATCACTAGGATTTGAAAATGTTGTCCGTATGGAGGCATCTGGCTTTTCTGGGGTGTATGATGCCTTTGGAATGATTTGATCATCAAGCTCGAGATTCTAGTTTTACATAAACAATTCATTCATTGTCTCATACGGGATACTCACCACCACGTCTGGTTTTTGACTGCAGTTTATGCCAACCCCCACCCCTCAAACCGCGAGTGTTTTTGGCGAGAGATATCGCGCATAAGTGCCATCATTGATCTGCCTTGGGTGCTGATTGGGGACTTTAACGATTACGAATGCACCATGGAGAAACGAGGGGGTACTTATTCTATGCGGAGGGCTTGTCGCTTCCAACAGAATATGGATGCTTGTTATCTTATGGATCTAGGGTTTAAAGACTCTCCTTTCACCTATCGACAGATGAGTCATGGTGTCATCTCTACCTTTGTCCGTCTTGACAGGGTTATTTGCAATGACGTCTGGCGGCTCCTGTTCCTAGAATCCTCGATCCACTATCTCCCTCGCACGCATTCTGATCATAACCCTATTGTTTTAAAGCTGTTTGATTTCATCCCGTCGATGTCTTCGCGACCTTTCCGGTTTCAAAATTCTTGGACCACGCATCAGGGGTTCCTTCCCATATTGGAGGCAACTTGGTCCAAGCCCCACTCTTCCTTATCTTTTGCCCTTGCCAATGTCAAAGATGCGGCTCTTTTGTTCAATAAGGATACGTTTGGCAACATCTTCCACCGAAAACGAAGAACTCTAGCCCGACTCGCTGGAGTTCAATGGCAGTTAGCCTCCAACCAATGTGCCTCACTCCTAACCTTGGAATAGGTTCTTATCTCTGAATACAATGACATCCTTCAGCAAGAAGAAATCCTTTGGTTCCAAAAATCTCGTGTTCAATGGTTGTAGTGTGGGGACAGGAACACCAAATTATTCCACGTGATGACTATCACTCGATGAAAATGAAACCGGATCAAGCGATTGCGCACCTCGGATGGAACTTGGATCACTGACCACGCAGCTCTACAGACTGAGGTCTTACGATTTTTTCACAACCTATTCTGCAATGTTGTGGACATATCCACGCCTTTCCTCCCGCTTCAAGAACATGCTACCATCTCTGAGGAGGATGTTCAATCCCTGATGGCACCCATATCCAACGAGGAGGTCTTCAATGCTCTTCAATCTATGAAATCAGACAAAGCTCCTGGACCTGACGGCTTCCAGCCAATTTTTTATAAAAAAATTGGCATCTGGTCAGGGAGTGTGTGTTCCACATGGTGAAGGATGTCTTTACTTCTGGAACTTGCCCTACTGATATCAATGAAACGCTAGTGGCCCTAATTCCAAAAGATGTCAGCCAGCCTCAATGTCTCAATTCCATCCTATCAGCCTCTGTAACGTCAGCTATAAGATTTTATCAAAGGTCATTGTCCAACGCCTTAGACCTATTCTACGGGACCTTATCCTTCATATGCAGGGAGCTTTCATCCTGGGACAAACAGCGTCGGAGCATATTATTCTGGCCAAAGAAGTGCTTCACTCCATCCGGAAATCTAGGAAACGGGAAGGTTACTTGGCCATGAAAATTGATCTTAATAAAGCCTATGATCGGCTTGATTGGCATTTCCTACGGTAGACCCTCATGGATTTTGGCATTCCGACGACTTTCATATCCCTCATTATGTCTTATGTGTCTACAACTCGTCTCTCCGTTTTATGGAATGGATCTTGCCTACCAGCGTTTGCGCCGCTACGAGGGTTACGCTAAGGGGATCCATTATCGCCATATTTATTTGTACTTTGCATGGAGAAGCTCTCCATGCTCATTTCTAGTCGTGTTCAGGCAAGGCAGTGGAAAGCCATCAAAGTTTCAGGTAATGGGCCCCTCATCTCACATTTATTATTTGCTGATGACGTGCTTTTATTTTCTCAGGCTTCATTTCTAGGATGTCGGGTGGGTATTGGAGACAATCTAATAGTTCTGCTGCTGCTCTGGCATGCTAATCAATGAGTTGAAATCCAAAACCTTTTTATTGCCCCACGTCAATCGTCGGCACAAGAAACAATTGCGGCTTCACTTTCAGCTGACTTTTACTTCGGACTTAGGTAGCTACCTTGGGGTTCCTACCACTGGTACTAATATAAAGGATGACTTCACGGCTGTTGTTGATAGGATTAATAATCGCTTGCAAGGATGGAAAGCTAACTTTTGAATAAAGCTGGGCGAGTGACCTTGACGAAATCCACCCTAGCTACCATCCCCTTATACACGATGCAAACGTGTTGGTTTCTTGGGGGGTCTGTGATATTCTTGACAAATGTTGTCGCGACTTCTTATGGAAATTGACTGATTGTAAGGGTATTCATCTATTGCATTGGGAAGCTGTTTGTAGTCACAAAGATATGGGAGGCCTCAGACTCCGTATGACTCGCGACAACAACATAGCCATGTTTGGCAAACTTGTTTGGGACCTTTCCCAGAATAGTCGGAAACTCTGGGTTGATGTGATGCACAGTAAATATCTCTGGACTACCTCTGTTTTTGCTTGTACGGCCTCTCCTGCTGCTTCTTTGGGATGGAAAGCCATATGTAAAACTATTCCTTACTTACGTGATGGCTTCCGTTGGAGAGTTGGGACTGGGGATAACATTTCGCTGTGGAATGATCGATGGGTTGGTGACTTCCTACTACGAAACCAGGTATCCCAGATCACTAGACAAGACGAATTCCTGACGGTGGGAGACATTCTAAATGACCGCCGCATATGGGATCTCTCACGGCTACACACGCCCTTAGGGCCAGAGGTGTATCATTCCATCGTAGCGGTTCCCGTCTCCTGATCAAGAGTGACCACGGATTTGATAATTTGGGGGGAATTGACAGCTGGACAATATACAGTAAAATCGGGATATGAGTTTCTTACTTGCTTGCCCCATCCTCCTGCTCCCAACTTGAAATGGTCGAGGATTTGGAAGCTTCATAACCCTCAAAAGTTTCGATTCTTTATTTGACAGATTCACTGGTCCAGCTTACCTACGAACGAGCTGTGTTATAAATGGGGAATGGCTTCGTCTCCCTACTATCAAAGGTGCGGTAAAGGGTGGGAAACTCATACCCATGCGTTGAGGGACTGCCTTTGGGCGAAGGCGATGTGGCTTTCCATACTCGGACAGGTCGAAGACTCTTTCTTCAGACTCAATCTAGACGATTGGCTTAACTATCATGTCCTCGACTCCTCACGCTCTTTTCACCATGTGCTAAAATTTGTCATCGTGGCTTGGATTATATGGTGTGTCATAAACAAATAGGTAATTCAACACGAGGTCCTGTCGACCGTGGGATAACTTCAGTGATTCCTAAGGCTGTTTGATGAGTGCAACTGCATTTTCTCGTCGACTCCAACACAAAAATTGACCAGGTGGGTGGCATGGAAGGCGCTGTCCATAGAGCTCAGCAGGTAATCTGGGAGTTGCAGGCTTTGGTGGTCTGTTACGGGATGAGAATGAGGACTGGCTTGTGGGCTACTCAGGTTTCATTGGTCATGCCACTACCATGCTCACCGAGCTTCCAGCAATTCAGCATGGTCTGGACTTGGCTTGGCAGCGCGGATATCAACAAATAGTTGTGAAATCAGATTCACAAGAAGCCATTAATCTGGTCGTGGGATCATGCACTCGCTCCCACCCATATTTGAACGTCATTGAAGATATTAGGAATCTAGTGCAACGAGAGTGGGATTGCTATATTGTTCATACCCTTCGGGAGGTTGATCAGTGTGCCGATCTCTTAGCTAAACATGGTGCTTCTCATCTACAACGATGGTCTATTTGGGAGGCTCATGTTCCAGGAATTCTCCAGCTTCTAGCTCATGATGCATCTTCTGTGGCCGTCTTAAGGCATTAGGCTTTATTGTTTCTCTATTTCCATTTAACCAAAAAACAGAAATCAATTTGTTGAAGGACTTTGTTCTGTGTCAAAGCATTATCAATCTGCCAATATGTGGACTAAACACTTGGTGTATTAGTTTACGGAAAATAACCTTTGTATTAGTTAAAAGTAATTTTGTATATTTTTGATCCTCCTAAAACCTTTTATATTACCGAGACTTCTATTAGAGTACTGTTGTCGTCGTCGTAGTGGATGGTCAGTTGATAATTAATTTTTACGTGACATGTTATGTATAAACAAAAAGCTCCTTAGTAAAATAAATAAGACACTAACATAATTGACGTTTTGAATTGAGATTTAAGGTTAAAAAGATTGGTTATTTAATTGAAAGTTTTTAAAACTTAGATATTGAATAAAAAAATCAAAAAATTAGATACTTGAATTCAATTTTAATAATGATAAGTTCTAATGAAATGTACAAAAAAAAAAGGGAAAAAGGTGCTTTACAACATACCAAAAATGGAAATCTCGACAACAAAAATGAAAAGAATGGTTTTTTTTTCTTCTTGTTAGACATGTTAGATGAGTTCATTTCATCTTGGAGTTGTAAAGAAAGTTCTTTTGTAACCTAATAATGATATTAAAAAACTATTAAAAATGACAATAAATTATAACAAGTTTTGACTTGAGCCCGAGTCTGAATCGAGCTTTGTCTGCTTAGTTCGTGTTATCATGTTCTGTCAACTTCTTGTTAATTTAAATATAATATTTTTAAATATTTTATTTTCAACCTAAATTTTGATATTAAAATAAACTTTATCTATTAATTTTATAATAAAATTAGGTTATCTGTATTTACTTTATCCCCTTTGATAATTATATCATAGGACAAGTTGACAGAGATTTGACACATAACATTAGAGAAAATGTTTAAACATGATGATAAAATTAATAATTAAACATAATATAATGTTCGTGAATCGGAACAAAACTTTAAAAAATTGAAATTTCATACCATTAATTAATCAAATTCCTTTAGCAATTCGGCATTATTGTCATGCAATAAAAATATATCACCCGTTCCAAATACTCGTAAAATAAGATAGGAACAAAATAATAGAAATAGGTTATCTGAACTTATCTTGCATCAACTTAGAATGCAAATATTCATGAATGGTTCACATTTAATTAATGCTCTTTACCTGTTAGAGACCCAATTTCCATATCGCCATAATTGCTAGCTATTGTTTTCATTCCTCTATTAAATGAATAGAATGAAATTTTAGGGCGCAGGTGAGTTTGTAAGAGATTCTTTTGGTTTAAGTGAAATCGCAGGTTTAAATTCTCCTCACATATGCAGCTGTTTAAAACTTATGGTCAGAGCTTTGCCTCCTGTAAGAGACTCACCCAGCTTGAACGGAGATTAATCTGAGTGTAGATGGCTTAAAAATGCTTTCTTATAGTTAAAATTCTCGTAAGATACCTCGTGAGAAACTAAAAAAATAAAAAGAAGAGTATGAAAAAATTCTCAAAAATAACATATCAAACTATTGCCCCAATAAAAGCAATCAACAACCAACGATACTTTCTATTCCTTACATATTAAACATTTCCTAAATCCATCCTCCAACCACCATAAATAGAAGGCACTGTTGAGTGATCACTGAAAGCGATGATACTTCAGACTTGGTTTGGCGTTTTCTGAGATGTCTTCTTAAGAGTCTAGCGGGAAACAAGTGGTCCACGATAGAGTCGTACGAACAAAGTTTGAGAAATATAGTTGGGTTGATTTTAAGAATTTAAAATGTGTTTTATGACTAACAGATTTTAAAGTACAAATTTTAGATTACTTTAATTCAATTTTAAGATTTTAATTAAGTAACCAATATTTATAATCTTTAAAAAACTGAGTGGAAAATATTAGATTTTTTATTTTGATTTAACTAACAAATTTTTTTATTCGTAACATTTTCATAATTAGGATTGATCTGTCCGATTTAGATTTAGTGTTAGTATAATGAATATACTGCTTGATCAAAGGATAATTACGTAGTTGTAATCAATTCATCGAAGGACTTTGTTCTGGGTTGAAGCATTATCAATATGCCAGTATGCGGGCTAAACATTGGGTGTTTTAGTTCACGGAAAATAATCTTTCTATTAGTTAAAAACAATTTTGTATATTTTTGAATCTTCTAAGACCTTTTATATTACCGAGACTTCTATTAGAGTATTGTTGTTGTCGTCGTAGTGGATAGTCAATTGATAATTAATTTTTTACGTGAACATTTACATGTTATGGATTAAAAAAAGCTCATCCGTAAAATCAATAAAATATTAACATAATTAACATTTTGAATTGAGATTTTTAGGTTAAAAAGATTGGTTATTTAATTGAAAAATTGTAAAACTTAGACATTAAACTAAAAAAATAAAAAAATTAGATACTTGAATTCAATTTTAATAATAATACATTCTAATGAAATATATAAAAAAAGAGAAAAAGATGCTTTACAACATATCAAAATTGGAAATCTCGACATCAAAAATGAAAAACTGGTTTTTTTTTTTGTCTTGTTAGACATTTTAGATGAGTTCATTTCACCTTTGGAGTAGTAAAGAACTATCTTTTGTAACCTAATAATGATATTAAAAAACAATTAAAAATAACAATAAATTATAACAAGTTTTGACTTGAGCTCGGGTCTAAATCGAGCTTTGTCTGCTTGGTTCGTGTTATCTTTTTCTGTCAACTTCATGTTAATTTAAATGTAATATTTTTTAAAAATTTAATTTTCAACCTAAATTTTGATATTAAAATAAACTTTATATATTAATTTTATAATAAAATTAGGTTATCTGTATTTACCTTATCCCTTTTCATAATTATACCACAGGAAAAGTTGACAGAGATTTGACACATAACATTAGAGAAAATGTTTAAACATGATGATAAAATCAATAATTAAATATAATATAATGTTCTTGAATTTGAACAAAACTTTAAAAAATTGAATTTATATACCATTAATTAATCAAATTCCTTTAGCAATTCAACATTAAAAAATTGAATTTATATACCATTAATTAATCAAATTCCTTTAGCAATTCAACATTATTGTCATGCAATGAAAATATATCAATCGTTTCAAATATTCATAAAACAGGATAAGAACTGAATAATAAAAACAGGTGATCTGAACCCGTCTTGCATCATCTTAGAAAGCAAATATTCATGAATGGTTGGCATTTAATAAATGCTCTTTACCTGTTAAGAGACCCAATTCCCACATGGCCATAATTGCTAGCTATTGTTTTCATCTCAAAGTCATTGTGTTCTATTACCATAATCAGATTAAATTCAGACATGGAAATCAACACGAAATTTTCGCGTTAAATAATTAATTTAAAAATGTGTAATTAATAAATTATTATGCACGTCTGACAATTTTCTCGAAATGCACTTGAAAGTGAAAAGGAGATTTCTGAAATGACTCCATATATCAAGTACATGTCAACTCGTGATATGAAGATTCACAGGGTCCACGTGATGTTTCAGAACTAAAAACCTGACAATGCATTTACTCAGGATCCGTCGGAACAAAGGTCGAGGATTTTACTCAAGTGTCTATAGTTTACAATGAGCTAATATGAAGAACAAATCAAATATACGATCTGGTTTGGCTGAAACTTAGATAATTGTAGTGGAACCTGTTCCTCTGTTACTTCCTGGTGGGATGCTGCAACTGTTTTTGCAGTCCCTCGAACATTTCCTCCAAAGATAACTCTAAATCGTCAGCACTGTATTTAATGTGGTTGTCACTTACATGGTTGCTATGTCTTCCAACAAATGTCCGATAAGCGAGGACGACCTTGTTAGATGTTGAGATCTTCAGCTCTTTCCGCAGCTGATTGTCCGGGATGGACCATCCTTTCTGGTTCTTGTAGACCTCCTCGAATGCGAGATAAAAGCTCCGGAGCCTCTCCTTAAGAATTCTCGCTGCATGATGTGAGCTGGGAATTCCCTCATCCTTCAACAATGCAAGGACTGAACTCCAAGTAACCCTCTCGTAGTTCAGGGCGTGCTGTTGAACTTGCCAATTACGCTTGCGAATCCAGTCGTCTCCGAAGATGAGCCTGAGCTCTGAATTCTTGACTTTCTCAGCTATGTAATGAATGTTGTTCATTAGGAATATGTGATGCAAAGAAGAACTTCTGTACAATGTAGCCTTTTCCTCCAGGTTGCACTCTAGAATCGAGACGATCGATCGAAAGTGGAGAGCCATCGGGGTTATAGTGCTTGCGTATTCACTTGTGTTGTCTTCTTCCATACCTGAACTCCTATCAGGAGAAGCTCCAATGACATCATCTCTACTGTGGTCTCTCAAGAGCAAATTTAGGTTCTCGCGATAGTCTGTAAGAGTTCTTATGTAGTTCATTACGTATCTTGTTAAAGGGTGAAGTCCGCCAGATGCAAGAGGAGTTGTCGATGGGCTAGAGGCGATGGCATTCTCAAATTCAAGAAATGCTGCCCTTACTGCATCTCCTAACCTCCTCAAGAGATCACGGCAGTCCATCCTAACCGAACAACCGGCCTCATCTGAGTACAAGGAATCTATATCAGGAAGCAGATCTTCTAGGACTTCATACATTTCAAGAATGGGATACAACTTTTCGGGTTTGTGTGGTCCAATAGATATGGCTTCCCCGAAATTCAACAGCTGGAACATTGAAGACTTGGAAGCCTCAGCAAAGCACATCAAATGAACTGCTCCAACATCCACAAAAACCTGTTCACTAAGCCATTTCTCACTAGCAAGATAGATGCGTACAAAGATCTTCATCGCTCGAGCCCATCTCTTCATCTTGGAATTCATTTTGCTCCACTCCAATTTCAGAACATCCTCGATGCTCATTTTCTCCATCTCAAGAACTAATAAGCATTCATCCAGTGCATCCCTTCGAACACTTATATATGCTTGCAAACATTCATGATCATACTTGGATTTGAACATCAGATTTGCAATACGTCTTAGGTCTGCAATAACGTCTCGATGAACCAGATCGATGATGAATTCCTCTGAGGATCTGTTAACACTATCTCTACGAAGTGAGCTCTCCATTGATTCATCTTCACCAGAGACAACCGAACTCACATCTGCAAATTCATCTTCACTTGAACGGAAAGATAAAAACTCCGGCTCATAAGGTTGACTGTTTTGAACGATTATGCTCTTGAATTCTTCCTCAAGCCTTGCCATCACCATCTGAAGAACATTGTGAGCCCTCCTTAGCATGTCCTTTGTTCCATACTCACTGCTCAGAGACAAAATTTCCAAATTTTCAGTCAATTTTCTAACTTCATCAGCAGTATCCAGGTAATTGCAAACTTCATCAGGACCACGGTCCCATATCATGGACTGGTCAGCCTCCCAATTTAAAACCTTCTCCTCGGTATCATTTAGCCGTCTTTCAAAGTCACTTAGTTCATAGACCTCATCTTGGCAGATCAAGTTCGTGGAAGATAATTGACTACCAAGATAAGCCAAAATCTTCTTTTCATCACTGGTGAGGTTCTTTTTCGACAATATTGCCCTCAAAATTTGATTAGCTGCAGCAACCAAGTTCTCTTCTCCTCCTAATTCTGGAGTCACAGGCTCAAAATCCCCCATATCTGAGATATTTGCAGCTAATAATCACTAATCACAGAAATCCCAAAGTCAAAGTTTGCTTCTCTCAAGAAATGCTTATCACTGGGCTAAATCAGGTTTCGGAGTTTTGAATACTACACGCTTTCTTGATCTGAAGAACAAAGATTCTCTTTTTCAGTTAAAATTCCACTCCACAAAGCAGTATAGTAGTTGTGAAGAGAGAAAATTAATGAAAACCATATGGTACCTAAAATCAAACCAGTATCAAACTCATGATCCCTTTAATCAAAACATCAAGAGATAGAGGCCAACACAAGAAGAAATTGCATCTCGACAACAAAGAAAAAGAGCAGCAACCCCACTAATGGAAGGTAATACCCATCACATATCATAAAGCAGAACATCCACCACAAGAAAGCCAGAAGTTCAAGAGCATAACAGAAAACATGAAAGACATAAACTTTAAAGAACCAGCTAAAAGCAAAGCGACAAAAAAAGAGAAGAAAAGGTTTGAATCAAACCTCAGAAAAACGAACAACGAAGATCTGAAAAGCCAGCAGCAGAGAATAAGAGGGTGAAAGCGCAGAACTTGGCAGATGGTTTTGGTTGGTGGGTCTTAACTTAAGCAAATGAAAATGTACGGACTAGTACAGAACAGAGGAGCCATAAAAACTTTTCAACTTGGCCTAAGCTTTTTTATAAGCTTAAGAGGACAGATTGAACATGATCATTGTATTGAGTTTTCAATTGGTTCTGCTGATCTTCTGGCTCCTATTTTTATGACCGATCCTTCCTGGCTCTTTCCTCCCAACTCTCCTCTTTGCTTCCCATGTAAAGTAAGAGCTATTGCTCTCGTTCCAGTTGTTGTTTGTTGACTTCTAGACATCCATGGTCCACACAAATATAGGTCAGGTTATTTATCTATTTGTCTGATTATTCCACGTTAAAAATATCAATATTTTAGAATCCAAAATAAATTATAAATCTAGGGAATATGTTAAATTGGCTTTACTTCTTGTGGTAAAATAAAAATAACATGTTAGATCTAATTTTTCATATTTAAATTAAACGGGTAAAACAAAAGAGGTTTAATGATTAAAATATTAATAAAATTAAATTGTTTGATATATAATTAGAATAGATTATATTTATCTATCCAAAAATTTAAAATTTAATTAAAAATATATTATTAAATAAACAATTGATTTATTTTAATTTATAAGAACTTATTAATTTTAAAAAATTAATCAATTAATTTATAAATTGATAAATTTTTATCTATTTGTCTGATTATTCCACGTTAAAAATATCAATATTTTAGAATCCAAAATAAATTATAAATCTAGGGAA
>JANVCQ010000001.1:30010341-30032724 GCA_025531925.1 Erythroxylum plowmanianum
TGATTTATTTTAATTTATAAGAACTTATTAATTTTAAAAAATTAATCAATTAATTAATAAATTGATAAATTTTTAACAACAAAAATTATTAAAATAAATCAAATTAAAAAATTAAAAACTGAGTCATAAAATTGGACGGTGCAAAGTTTTCATTGTTTAATCGACAAAATCAATTAAATTTTTTAATAGTTGCTAATTTTAAATTAATAATATATAAAGGAGAACTTATATTCACTATTTTTAAGTATACGTAAATATAAAATAATCATGTTTAATCATGTATTTTAAATAAATTATTTAATAACTTATAATTTCTTCTTTTTCATCTTATTTATTTATTATTTTTCTTATTATTATTATTGTTATTATTATTGTTGTTATTATTCTTATTGATATTATTATTGTTGTTGTTAATTTTATTATAATTATAATAATTATTAATTTTCTTATTATTATTATCATTATTAATTTTTATTATTATTCACCATTGACATTTCAAGAATAGCTAAATACAAGGGTATTTTTAGATATTTTGCAAATTTAAGAATAACTAAACCTTATGATTATCTATTTCATATAGTTTTTTTAACAAAACAAAGTAGGAATCTATTATCAAGAATAAATGAGTAATAAAATAGTCATTCCCTTCAACCAAACACCTCATTAGAGTAATAATAAATTGTATCATATCATAATTCTTTCTTGCGTTGGTAAAATTAATTTCAAACTTAAATTTTTAATTTTTAAGTTTAAATTTAATTTAAATTCTAGTGTAAATAAATTTATTCTAATGACGACTAGGGATGTCAATTCAGTTCGGTCTAAAATTAACAGATCAGGCTTGAATTGACAGGGCATAAGTGGAAATTTTTTTAGCCCTACCAGAAACGACAAGACGTCCCTGCTTTTTTTTAATTTTTTAAAAATTAATAAATCAAGTCAGACTAGGCGACCAACGAATCGGTGAATGAATCGGTAAGTCCCATAAGTCAGGTCAGTTTGGCAGATCCATTGACGTCGTTGGCGACGACTTCGGTGGGACAAGAGTCAATTTTAGCTTTTCTAGTGTGTCTCTTTTTTCTCCGTGATGAATTTCAAATTGTTGGCTAAAAAGTTGATATTTTTTATGTAAAGTATTAGATAAAAGACAAAAATGGAAACGATGGGGCAAGAAAGGTCTTAATGAGATGAGACTGTAATAAAGCATAAACAAAGACTTTAATTTCCTCTTAATTATTTTATTACACAATTGTTAAAGGTTATTGACTTTCAAGAAATATTATATGTCTTCCAAAATTATAATTTTTCCAAGATTTTATATAATTACATCATAATTATTATATACTCCATTCTATCTAAAATAAGTGTCGTTTTAGAGAGATACACACTTATTAAGAAAACTAGTGAAATATTTGATATGCCTTTATTAATTGCCTGTTGAATTGTCTTGAAAATGTAATCTGTATAATTAAAATGTGAGAGAAATTAAAGGATAATTTTGGAAATAAAATTATAAACATGTATGAAAAATCGTGAACGACACTTATTTTGAACAATTAAAATCCCTCTAAAACAACTTTTATTTTGAATAGGAGAGAGCATTTCTCTATTAGATAAGGATAAGGCTGAATACTATAAGACTTCTCCAATTCTCGGGCCTTAATAAGATTTCAAGTGGGTGTTGATGATTATGATACCATAATTGTTATATCTTAAGCTTATCTCTAAAGTTGTATTATAACTGGAGTTAGACATGCAAGTATAGTTAGAGCTGGTAGTGTTAATGGCCAAAATAGCATTTCATTATAATTTAAGGCTAGTGCTTTGTAAAATGTATATTTTCAAATTTAAAATTAAATGATAAATTCGATCCAGCTATTTTCATATTCAATTAGTCATTTTTTCAAAGTGTTAAATTAAATTATAGTTTTCTTTATTACGACTCGAATTCACCATCTCTTAAAAAGTCAATTTTCTTACCTAATGACTCATTTTTTCAAAGTGATAAGTAAATTGTAGTATTCTTTATTACGACTTGAATCGACAATTTCTTAAATTAAAATACGGAAGGGATTTAATCATAAACTTAGATAATTTTAAGGATTTGTCAGTATCAAAAAGCCTTACATTGTTGATATTTCGATCAACTTTTTTGGTGAAGTTAGGATCTTGTTTGTTCTTCGTGAGTTAGCATATAAAGGAGTTCGTGCCAGGAACTTCAGAACCAGTTTGTTCTAAGGTTGTCTTATGAATTTCTAAGCAACATCAGGTTAAACAGATAGGACTTAGGCTCAAGATGCACAATTCCAGGACATGGGTCGCCTTCCAATCGGACATATAAACTCCGGAAACTGAAACCAACATTAATATCCTCCTGCCTTTCTCACTACAACCGAACTTGGTACCATTGAACTGATCCTACATCTCCATCAATCTGAAGTTCACAGACAGAACTTACTAGGAAAGAAACAGCATCATCAATGGATTCAAACCTTGCAAGGTCTGGGGGCAGAGACTTGGTTGGCCAGTTCTCGAGATAACCTTTCAATTTGGCTTTTAACTCTTCTTCTGAAACAAACATCTCGTCTTGTCCTGGCTCCAATAGTACATATGTATCACTCCGCTGATGTATCCTTCTCCTCCTCATCGCATAAATCTGATATAACCATATGAAGTGAGTTACATATAAGGATAACTGTTCGTTAATTCACTGAAGTGATATAAAGATGAAGTGAGATTCGACATTTCAAACGCATTTCAGTTTAGTTTAATTTCTTTCTGAACTCTTAAAAAAACCTTTAATTGGAGGAAATTAATCCAATATGAATCAATTCATTGAACTTGGTCCGATTTCTGCTCAAACCCTTTCGAAGCCCATCAATTTGCTTCCTCTCCTGACACAAAACACAGAAAGAAGCGTCTCCAGGGAAGAATGTTTTACCTTCAGGGAATCAACATGAAGATCCAGGAAGCTAAAAGCACTGTTCTTGCTTTTTCTTGCCAAGTTTGCTCGGACAAATGTTGCAGGAGTCACCAATCTGCACAATTTATCGCCTGCGAAGAAGACAGACGTCAGTAATTTGAGCACTGTTTATGGGATTTAAGCATTTCCTGTGCAGATAAGTTCTGGTTAATGCTTGTCTGTGCTTCAGAGAGAGATTCAAGTTCTCCCAGGTTCCTTTCTTGATAAAATGGGTGATTAACACGAAGTTGGAAGCTTAAAGGATGAAGTTGTCTAACTTACAGTTTAAAGCATTAGTTCCAGTGGTTTGTAGCTGCTTCTCAAAAGTTGCCTCCATTGAAACGCCATGACCTGGAGCTCGAAGCATGTCTTAGTTTCTTCCCTTTTTTTTCCCTTCTCAGGAAATGTTTTTTGCAAATGGTCATATTGTAGAGATAGGAAACTAAGCTGAACCTCTTCTTTTTTTAATCTTATCCTCACTTCCATATTTACATTAGCACCATTTTCTTCTTAGTTAGATGTTCAATTTAATTTAATTATAAAAATTTTGAACTGATTAATTTTTGTTCTTTTTTAAATTTTTTTTGTTCGATTTATTTTAATAATTTTTGATAAAAATTGATAAAATAATTAATTAATCATCAATTTTTGTAAACTAATTAATTTTTTAAAACTATATTAATTTTTTTATAATTTTTAAGAAACAAATATTATTAATTTATTAGTCCAATTTATTATAAATTTTGAAAAAAGCGTGTTATCTAATAAAAATTATTTTCTTAACAAAACAAAATCAACATTACTTTTACTATTTTTGCAACCAAAAAATAACCTTCCCAACTTTCTTTTCCTTAAGTCACTAAAAATGATTGGAAGTTGTAGAAACAGATAATCACAAGGTAGTCAAAACCTCCTTCATTACAGATAATCATGTTGACAGCACCGGTTCATTACATAGGTCCAAGCGTCTGTTACAAGTTAATAACGAAAAGGGTTTAGACATTCGTATCCAATGTATAGTTGGTTACAAAATTTTTCTTAAAAATTGACACCAAATTCGGTTATTCGTTGCCTGAACATCACCTGTCTTTGAGTAACTGAATATTCTCAAGGTTTTATACGTGTTTTTCTGGGCTCAAATCACTTCTCATTCTTGGCTTTTTCTTGGCTCCAGGTTATTTGGAAGAACCTGGATTGATACTTGGTGGCTATCACATCATCATCTGATCAACTCTCGTAAGTTTCTCATGTGTTCAATTGCATTTCTTTGATCTTAATCTGCATGTTCTAGTTTGCTGAGAATTGTTATGATGTGTCAGAAAATGGATCGGATTGGAACTAATAAAGATGAAGCTGTGATAAGTTCTGGTGGTAATGACAAGCAGCTAACAGGTTCTGAGGATAAAGACAGTGAAGCGGGTGTTTTTGGTCGACAGGAAAGTTTCAGGTCGAATTCTTCTTCAGAATCTGCTGATAATTCCAGAGAAGAAATTGATTTACATGGACCTCTAGCTTCACCAGTAAGACCTACAAACCAATTGATAGGTCAGACTGGATATGATCCCAATCGAATTCCATCTTCAGTTTTTGGTACCAAGCCTGGAAATCAAATGGAATGGAGTGTTGCTTCGAATGAATCACTTTTCAGTATTCACATGGGAAACAATAGCTTCTCTATAGATAATGGGTTCATGCTCTATAAATCTGGAGAACTTGTTGCAGATGACATGAACAACATCCCACCAAGCACTGAAATTTTTAATGGTGTAGATAATTTGAAGAAGAAAAGTGAAATTCTGCAGAACCAATCGAAACTGGCAGAAGAAGAATCGGCTAAAGCAAAAACTGAAACTTCAGAGAGTTGCACCACAGAAATTTCAAAAGTTGAAGACAAAAATCCAAGTCAGGAAAGGCTAGCTCCTGTGGAGGAGATACGAAACTCTACCAGCAGCACCCATTCTTTCAAATTCCCAGTGTAAGTTCCTCAAGTTTATGCTCAAGCTTTGATCCATCATAGTGTCTTTAAGCCATCCTATTGGAGATTGTGATGCATTTTGTTTTTACAGATTGGATTCAGATATGGTAAGCAATTCATCAGCAAAAGTGCTAATGGTAGAGAAACAACCTTCTCGAAAGCAATCGCATCAGGAAGCATTGCCACAGTCACCTGGAACACCCCCAGAAGTTACAAAGAGCAGTTGGCTTTCTCGATTCTCTTGTTGCTCATTTGGGTGCTGACTGCTCAGGGAAAGGCATGCATTGTGGATGGTCCCATTCCGTTAGACATCAAATCACCTCGTGTCACCTTAATCTGTTACTGGGTAGATTATGAATAAAGGTTTAAAACATTGTGCCTGTAGGAAGAGAAACTTGAATGGTTATGTAAAAGATGGTGTTTCAGTATATTGATTGATGAAATTTCCAAGGAGAAACTGATGATGTCTGGCCTTTTTTCTTGTTTCTAATTTCCAATTTGTGAACTTCTGCAAAAATAGAGAATTACATTGCCCGTACTTTACCAAACTTCTGTTTGTTTCGTGATTGTTTGGATGAGCTTATATCAATAGAGTTTTTGTCAATAAAATTTTTCTAAAATTTTTTTTTCTAAAAAGTCAGTTGATTATTTGACTGTCATTTAAAAAAAACTTTTTTAAAAGAGTTTTATACAATAGACTGTATAGCAACACAAAAATAAAAAATACTTTTAATTTTAACTATATTTTATTTTGTAATAAAAATTATTTATGTATATAAATATTATTTAATATATATTAAACAATATGCAAAGCATAATATATTAACTATTATATAATTTTAAATCATATAAAACATAAATAAAAATATATTTAACCAAATTTTTTCCATGAATTATAATATAAATAAAACTAATATTAAAAATAAATATTGTTAAAATATCTAAAAATTAAATAATACTATATAAATCTCAAAATAAACGTGAAAATGTGTTTGTGAAAATTATGAGAAATGTGTGTAAAAAATAAAAGTAAATAAGTCTGAAAAATAGGTTCATTAATTAATTTGAAAAATTTACCTAAAAAAATATTTTTTAAAAAGTTATAAATTTGAGCTTCTCAAAAAGTTTATTTTAACTCCTCAAAAAGTTATTTTTGTAAAAAAATTATT
This sequence comes from Erythroxylum plowmanianum, assembly GCA_025531925.1. Classification (NCBI taxonomy): domain Eukaryota; kingdom Viridiplantae; phylum Streptophyta; class Magnoliopsida; order Malpighiales; family Erythroxylaceae; genus Erythroxylum; species Erythroxylum plowmanianum. The sequence goes on from JANVCQ010000001.1 coordinate 30,016,448, forward strand.
TTTAAATTTTACAACCAAACACTTAATTTTTTTTAAAACAACTTTTATAATAAAAAAAAAGTGTTTATTCGTTGATCAAAAGGTTAATCAACCAGTACGTAGGATGACAATCAATCGGACTTGATTAGACCTATCACTATTTGAATCCAATCCAACCCTTGACCGATGACATGGCACGGCCTTAATACTCATAACAAGTAAATGATTGTTAAGAGAAGTAATCCACCTTCTTATCCTTAATTAAGCATACTTTATTGATTAATCATAAACGACGTCACCTACTTGTCACGATATCGTAATATCGTAGTATAAGATTGTAATCTTATAAAGATTAAGAGAGAATGAGTGAGATGAAAAGAGACTTGCTTTATATCTAAACGTGGAGATTAGTCTCTAAAGCACCGTAAAGTGATCTTCTAAGTAGATTTTCAAAAATCTACTTTACATTAAAATATGGTTCTTTGTGTTGTGACTTTTTCTTATGCTAAGCAAAGTGACAAAGTCATAGTAGGTCCAAGCATTTGAACTACTTGGATTAAAAAGTCATTAGGCTTTGCTAATTTTAATTTTCAAAGTTTAATCAGAAGGTTCGCTTTAATTTTTAATATTTTAGAGTTTTATTTTAGAAACGGAAGAATTTGCAATTGTTATCTTTTAGCCTTTGTTTGGATGGAGAGAAACCAAGAGAAGAGAAAGGAAAAGAAATTGTATTTCTCTTCCTTTCTATTGTTTGGACAAGAATAAGAGAGAGAATTGAGAGGAATGGAAGGAAAATTTGGGCCATTTTTATTCTTATCTTGCAATTTCCCTCCCTTTCCCACCAAATAGATTTCCTTTCCTTTCCTTTCCCTTGTGTAACTAAGCATCCAAACAAAGGCTTAAAAGCGTACTAGGTAAATCTTTAGATGTTAATAGCCTACAAATCACACTAGTCAGGTACTCCGCATTAGGTAAGTCCTATACGACATGCTTAATCGAGAGAGCATAGATAGGGAGGATTTGAACACAGGATTTTTTAGTCCCATACTTTTCCACTCCACCAACCCAATTATCCTCTAAGAGGCAAGAGTAATTTTTACCGATTGCTCCTAATTTCTCCTTTTTTTCATAGTTGTATATTTGATAATTTAAAATTTCTCTATTTCTTATTGATTGTGATGGTAGGAATAAAAATGCCCAATAAATATATATGATTCAATTATGTTTTGAATTTTAATATAAAAATTATAAAAATTTTAAAATTTTAAGTGATTTAATTATAACAAGGACAAAATTTTAAATTTTTAGCAGTTTCTACTTTCTACCAATTTTTCTTAGGTGACAATTTTTTTAGGTTAAGGGTCTATATTGATCATGTTAATAATTGAATTAACTTATAAATTATTTGAAATCTCAAATCTAATCCAAATAATATTATGTAATTTTACTATTTTTTTCTAAAAACATCAATTTTATTCTAAATTTATTAATATTTTAAAAATCGAACCGTTTCCACTGATTTAACAGTAAAAATCTTGAACTAGCTAATTTTATGAGTTGATTTTCAACTTTCCGATTTGATCTAGTTTAATAATCTTTGTCATTAAAAATTGATCTTTTTATTAATTAGTTCGTAAGTTTTCATAAACTAATAAGTTTTTATAAATTTAAATAAATGATTAATTTTTATTTAACAATATCATTTTTAATTAAAATTTAAAATTTTGGTTGGTAAGTATAGTTTTTTTAATTAATTTTCAAATTCTTTATTTTTATTCAATTTTTAACTAATTTTATGATTGTCTAATAATAATTGAGTCTTTTAAACTTTAAAACTTTTATCTTATCGGTTTAACTTCCGACCTAATTTTAAAAACATTAAATTTTATTATTTGAACTATTAATTTGAAACACGGTCTTAACAACTAAAAATTATTGATTATTTCTTTAGAAAAAAGTTAAAATTTATAGTTTGCAAAATGACCACATCACTATTTAAAAATATTAATGATTTTTAATAAATTTTTTATAATTATTAATAAATTTTGTTTAACTTATTAATTATTTTTCTTAACAAGAAATATTTTCTTTGACCATATTCTAATATTTTAATTCGCTAAGTCAAGTTTTGAATTTGGAAAAACCGAAGAAAGCTATCTTAAAAAGTAAAGACCCAAACTTGACCTATTCAGTCCAGTGTGATATTGATAATTTTATTAAAATCATTTTTTAATTCAAACTAATACAAATAAAAGCTCCTTTTTTATTTTAGTTTAAAAATAAAAATAAAGACAAAATAAAAGGTTGGTCCCACAGCTACCTTCTGGAAGGAGACAGACACCTTACACAGGACCACGTTTTCAACTTTAAGGAATCTTTCTAATCCAGCTTTTAAGATTTCTTATTTATTTATTATTACTGTCATTAATTCTTAACCCTACCATAAACCCAACCACCACGAGGCCTTAAATTGACCGGTCTGATAGCATTTATTGACCGCTTGTGGACCCCATCTCCCACCCCTGTATAAACGACATGCAGTATATATATATATATATATATATATAAATTACAAAAAAAAAAGAAAAATTTAAGTACAAATATAAATTTACTCTTCTATAAATAAAAAATCCTATTTGTTAAATTGCATACAACAATAATACAAATTTTCCTTTTAGGCTCTATTTTTTTCAATATTTGAAAATTTGTCGAGAACTAAATCGATAAGATGAGGTTTAATCTGGCTGTTATAAATTTGGTTAAAAATTAAGTAAATTTAAAGAATTTAAAATATAATTAAAAAATATTTAAATATAAGTTTTAATTAAAAATTATTAAATAAAATTAAATAAAATTTATTTTTTAGAATTTATTAATTTATAAAATTTAATTAATTAATTATTTTTAACAATAAATTTTTTAAAATAAATCAAAATCGATCCTGACCACAGAATTTTTTAATCCTTATTTTTTATAATTTAAAATTTATATTATAATAATATAATTATTTATTTAAAAAATATATAGTTTTATTTTAAATTTTTGTGAAAGAGAACAAAAAGGTGAAAAAAGAGAAGCGCTTTTGGCTAAAGTGCTCTCTCTCTACTGTTGAACTCTCTCTCTTTCTCTCTCTATCTTTGGTTCTTCTCTCTTCCTCTCTCTCTGTTTCTCTTCGAGGACCTCAAAATTAGGGTTAGGGTTTTCAGTGTGGGAAAGGTCCTCCCCTTTCACTCTGCAAAAGAGGAGGGGTTTAGTGTTTTGTGACTAGGGTTTTGGAGACCCTTTTTGGGGTTCTGAAATGGGTTCCTCTTGTTCTTCCTCGTTTGTCGTTAAATGGCATTCCTTTATCAGATTGAAGCTCTTCTCTCTGTTTTGGACTCTCTTTTTCTGTCTACTCGCAGTGGGCTCTGGCAATTCCGACAAATCGGTGCTGCTAGAGTTCAAGAAGTCGGTGTCTGACCCGTCAGGTCTGCTGTCAAGCTGGTCTCTTGTCAACTCCGACCACTGTTCTTGGGCTGGTGTCACCTGCGGCACGAACTCCCGTGTCGTGGCTCTTAACATCACAGGACAAGGACACAACAACCGTGGAAAGGCTTTGTCGTGCTCTGGTTCTGTCAGGTTTCCTCTTTATGGATCTGGAATTCGGAGAGATTGTGTTCTTAGTAATGGGGTTTTGGCTGGAAAATTGTTCCCTGTTATTGCCAGGCTATCCGAACTTAGAGTCTTGTCATTGCCGTTCAATGGGCTTGGTGGGCAGATACCTAGTCAAATCTGGGGTATGGAGAAGTTGGAGGTTCTTGATCTGGAGGGTAATTTGTTTAGTGGGTCGTTGCCAGTTTCATTTACTGGTTTGAGAAATTTGAGGGTTTTGAATTTGGGGTTTAATATGATAGGAGGAGTTATTCCAGAATCACTTTCTCATTGTGAAAGTTTGGAGATCTTGAGCTTATCGGGAAATCGAATTAACGGGTCAGTCCCTGGGTTTCTGGGTAGATTCAGGGAAGTGTATTTGTCTTTAAACGGGCTTAGCGGGAAAATACCTAGGGAAATAGGAGACCATTGTGAGAAACTGGAACATTTGGATTTTTCAGCTAATTTCTTGTTTGGAGGCATCCCTAGTAGCTTTGGGAACTGTCCGAATTTGAGGACACTATTGTTGTATTCCAATTCGCTGGAAGAAATCCTTCCACCGGAACTTGGACTACTTGGTAATCTCGAAGTTTTGGATGTGTCAAGAAATTTTCTCAGTGGACCAATACCTCGTGAGGTTGGAAATTGCTCAAAATTGTCTGTGCTTGTTCTTACTCATGGGTTTGATCCCCATCAAGATGCTAACAGTTCAAAAGGGGATTATGCATTGGGCGAAGTCAGTTCTATAACTGATGATTTTAATTTCTTCCAAGGAGCAGTTCCTGTTGAAATTATGTCTCTTCGGAACCTGAGGATGTTGTGGGCACCAAAAACAACTTTAGATGGGAAGTTGCCCGCCACCTGGGATTCTTGTGATAATTTGGAGATAGTCAACTTGGCTCACAACTTCTTCACTGGGAACATTCCAGGGGCCTTCAGCAAATGCAGAAAACTACGGTATCTGGATTTGAGTTCTAATAGGTTTGATGGGGAGCTTATTAAGGAGCTTCCAGTTCCTTGCATGACTGTGTTTGATGTCAGTGAAAATGCATTGTCTGGTTCATTCCCTAATTTCTACAGTAGGAGATGCCCATTGGTTCCATCTATAGATGGGTATCCCTTTGGCACCTATGATATATCATTTGCCTATTTATCATATTTTTCAAATAAATATCATCCTAGAGCAGATGGTGAAGTTTCAGTCTTTCACAACTTTGGGGCCAATAACTTTACCGGTAATGTCCAGAGTCTGCCAATTGCTTCTCCAAGGTTAGGGATGGAAACAACGTATACCTTTTTAGCCGGAGAAAACAAGCTAACTGGACCTTTTCCTGGAATGCTGTTTGAGAAGTGTGGTCAATTGAAGACTTTGATTGCAAATGTCAGCAACAACAGAATGTATGGTCCGATTCCAGCTGATATTGGTACAGTGTGCAGATCTCTAAAGCTTCTTGATGTCTCTAAAAATCAGATTGTTGGGCCCATTCCTCCTGGCATTGGGAACTTGGTATCTCTTGAATCTCTTAACTTCAGTTGGAACCTTCTACAGGATCAGATTCCAAACAGTATCAGCCAAATAAAGGGTCTGAAATGCCTTTCATTGGCTGGTAATAAATTGAATGGTTCAATTCCTTCTAGCATGAGTGAGTTGCAATCTTTAGAAGTGCTGGATCTGTCTTCAAACTTGCTCACTGGTGAAATTCCTAGTGGTCTCGCAAACTTGAAGAACTTGACTTCCCTTCTTCTCAATGACAACAAACTGTCTGGGCAGATACCCACAGGCTTGGCGAATGTATCTATGCTCTCAGCATTCAATCTGTCCTTTAATAACTTATCTGGACCATTGCCATTAGGCAACAACTTCATGAAATGCAGCAGTGTTCTTGGAAATCCCTATTTACGCCCTTGTCGTGTGTTTTCTCTAACTGTGCCGTCTCCAGATCTTCAGGGAACGACTAGTCAAGTTCAGGGCTATGCTGTTTCACCAACTAGTCAGGTGCAAGGGGGTGGGGGCAGTGGTTTTACTTCAATAGAAATAGCATCAATAGCGTCTGCATCTGCCATTGTCTCAGTTCTTCTGGCTCTAATTGTGTTATTCTTCTACACCCGAAAGTGGAAACCAAAGTCGAGAATTGCAGGATCTGCAAGAAAAGAAGTAACTCTCTTCACAGATATTGGAGGTCCACTGACATTTGATAATGTTGTGTGTGCCACTGGGACATTCAGTGCTAGCAATTGCATCGGCAATGGGGGTTTTGGATCTACTTACAAGGCAGAGATCTTTCCTGGGTTCCTAGTTGCAATTAAACGGCTTGCAGTTGGAAGATTTCAGGGTGTTCAACAATTTCATGCGGAAATTAAAACCCTTGCAAGCCTGCAGCATCCAAATCTTGTCACTTTGATTGGATATCATGCCAGCGAGACAGAGATGTTCCTAATTTATAATTATTTGCCAGGTGGTAATCTTGAAAAGTTCATACAGGAGAGGTCAACGAGGGCTGTGAATTGGATAGTGCTTCACAAAATTGCTTTGGACATAGCTCGTGCCCTTGCCTACCTGCATGATCAATGCGTGCCTCGAGTACTCCATCGTGATGTCAAGCCCAGCAATATCCTTCTAGATGAGGAATTTAATGCCTACTTATCTGACTTTGGTTTAGCAAGACTGCTGGGCACTTCAGAAACCCATGCCACTACAGGTGTAGCAGGTACTTTTGGGTATGTTGCCCCAGAATATGCAATGACATGCCGTGTTTCAGATAAGGCTGATGTATATAGCTATGGGGTTGTGTTGCTTGAGCTGCTTTCGGATAAGAAAGCGTTGGACCCTTCATTTTCACCTTACGGGAATGGTTTCAATATTGTTGCTTGGGCATGCATGCTCCTTCGACAAGGCCGGGCGAAAGAGTTCTTCACGGCAGGATTATGGGATGCAGGTCCTCATGATGATCTTGTGGAAGTTCTTCATCTAGCAGTTGTGTGTACTGTTGACTCGCTCTCTACCAGACCTACAATGAGGCAAGTTGTACGCAGGCTGAAACAGCTTCAGCCTCCATCATGCTAGTTACTGGATTAGGCCCTATTGATTGAGGGTAGTATTTTGCAAGTTGTAACCTCACCCCATTGTAAGTAATTTGCTTTCTTAATCCTCACCTTGGAATGCCCTTAGATAGAGATAGACTAGATATTGTCACTTGTAAAGTGTAAAATAGTTTTGCTCCAATTCTTAGATGCTGGTTCCCTCATTTGAGGATTGTACTAAAGAATCTGCGGAAATTTGCAGATATTGATCCCCATGTATACGTGTATCTGAGTTGCATTTGTTTAAGGAAGCTATAAAATGTTTCTAAGTTTGATGACTCCATCTCATACTTGATAACTGTTGTTTGCTCTCATCTCAGTGTAGTTACTGGAATATTTGCTATTATGATCCGAATCGTTACTGAAATTTGCTGTAGCTGCAACCATATTTTCCGTGATTATCATCTGTAAAGTTCTCATGTATCTTCAATCTTTGAAGAACTTCAGCAGATGATTGTGTTTCTTTAAAATTCATTATAATAATCTCTTTTGGTGGTTCTGATGTCCATTTCATTTCGCTTTTGTTGGTTTCACGAGTAAGGACAGATTCATAACCACTCGTACCTTCTTCCTCCTAATAGACAGATTTTAAAATATTTACTCAATGACCCTCTTGCCTACTTTTCTGTTTAAACCATCCATGATAATTAAACTCAATAGCTCTAGTTGCATTTACGAATGTTCAACGACAAGATCATTTTCCTCCTCATCCCAAGTACCTAAAACCATGTTATGCAAGGATCAAAGGAATGGTTTTTGCTAAATCAGTAACTCAGAATACCAGATAAAGAAAGTTCTCTCACTCTAAAGACAAGGCATTGCAGGCAATCTTTAATGCTCTTCCTAGAAGTTCAGAAGATGAAGGTAATTGCTACAAAAGCGGCGAAGGGTTGACGACTATATGTCTAAGGGGGTGAGCTATATCACCTCCTCCTGCATGTTTGATAAACTCAGATGGCGAGAGAAAGCTTCCATGGCAGACACATACTATCTTCACCTCCTCACCCTTTCCATATCTGTAGAGGAAACCATCTATTCTTTTTCCGTTCGGGCCATCCCCTCTTGTAGACACACATGGCATTTCTTCCAATCCCGTGCTTGTAAACTCTTTCGTTTTGGTGTAGTTGACCACATGCTTACTGTATTTGTCATCAAGTCTCACAGGACTGCACGAGTTTTCACTGGTCAGCAATTTAGGGGTGACCAACAGCTTTCGATCATGCTCGGAAAATGACTGGACACTGGCAGGGCTTGCATCTCCATATTGGTTCCTCCCTATAATGAAGAAAGACATCGGCAATAAGAGAGAGGATAGACAAGACACAAACTGGTCTATTGATGCAGATAATCACAAACTAGTAATGTCTTGGAAGACCACATAAGGAAGCACATGATAGGCGATCTTTACACATGTTGGTTGGTTCGAGTCAGCGCCATACAGATTGAACAAGATATCAATTATCAACACTAACATTGTTAATATTTGCCACAAAATCATTCCGAGGTCGAGTGATATATTATTATGTACATTCATGACGGCAAGGAAATTCAATTGTACATGAAAACAAACAATTCATGGCATATGTTTCTCATACGCTCTCTGAGCTTACGAGTACGGAAACAAGCAATCTCCTGATGAGAGGTAAACAGACTTTTCACGAAAAAGTTGTGCCGCTACGATCAAGTCGAGATCATGTCGGGATTTTACTTAGTCTCCTTCCACGTTAAACATTATAGCAAGAAGTAAATCAATGATAATACATACGAACTGCAAACTCAAACACATCCACCACTTATCCTCACGTCTAATTATTGACAAAATTGAAGAGAAATCACTTATGATTCCAATCTTAGGACTTGCATTGTTTATGCAAGTCCTTCAGCTCAAGATCTTCAATGCAGATTTTATCAAGTTACCACATTTTGGTTGTTCCACACACTACGTTTCTAACACTATGGAACCAGAATTCTTACAACATCTTCACGAAGTTAGAAACAATCATATGATGATGAACAGAAAAGGGTTTAATTGAAGAAGAAGGAACATTTTCCCATTAAAACCATGAAATTAACCAGGAAAAGTAGAATAGGAGACAGGGAAATAATCACCTTGAACTAGGCGGCACTCAGACTCTGTTATTCCTGATGAACCAGTACCTTGTGATCCAATTGACCCCTGAGACAAAGGCACTCTCTTACAGTCCTCCCAACACTCTTCTCTAAACCCTTTATTCCGATCCTTCACTGCCTTCAAATTCCTCTGCTTCTCTGTTCTCTTCCTTTTAGCCTCCATCCTCCTAAGAGACTGCAACTCTTTCCTCTTCCTTGTCTCATCCTCTGTGTCTACAGGCAAAGAGCAAGTCCTCACAAGATCTTTACTTGTCACATGAACTACACAATCGCTGTCATTTCCTGTAATGGTGTTAACGAAATCTGGTATTGAGCATGATTTAGTAAGCTTCTTGGCTCTTGGATCCACCCCAAATTTCCCATTCATTGAGAGTCCAAGGCTTAGCTCAACTTCATCTCGTTCTTCAGTCTCTTGATGACTCCCAGACATGAATGGTTGCAACAAATCTGCAGAAAAGCTTTTGCTGTTCATAAGGCCTCTCCACTTCGTGCCATCCAAGAAGAAGAAAGTTGAAAGCTTTAGAGATATTTCTGGGTTTGAAAGATACAGGGATACAGAACTTGTATCGGGAAGTGAACAGTAACCCTACCCAATAAAGAACAAAACTTTGGAAGCCATAGCTTGAAGGAAAAGAAAAGAAAAAAAGGTTACCAAAACTTGCAGTTTCTCAATTTGAAACAAATCCCAATATCACCACCATAGCAAACAACCAAAAAGTAAACAACTTTCTTAACAAAACCTTACGGAGGGAACAGGAAAACAGAGGGATTGTTTGAAAGAGAAGCAATTGAAACACTGACAACAGATGAAGAACAAAGGCAAGGCTGGGAGAAGAGAGAACAGAAACGGAAATGACTGACACGCCCCTTGCAAGCGGATACGTGGAGTGCATGAAGAGGGTTAGGGAGACACGTGGCTGGGTGAAGTAGCAGATTCCAAGGAAGAGACCCAGAGTAAGAAAAAAAAAGATACAGAGAGAGAGAGAGGTGTCACCAACTCTTATTGTTCTTTTTTTTTGCTTTTTTATATGTTTGATTTATTAAAATTAGGATATTAATATTAAATAAAGAAATAGGATTTTTTTAATTTATAGACATTAAAAAATCCTTGGATATTACTATTAAATAAAGAATTAGGAGCTTTGCCTAACGAACCCATGCGAAGAAAAAAGAAATCTAGAACATCTGGCGGTGGACCCCACGGGGGGCCAAGTTGGCAAGTTGCCTGAAATTGACAGAGATGGGAAGCTTAGGTACAGTTGATGTGGGTTGACGACACGTGTACTGTAGAGTTGTTAAGAAGTAGCACGTGTCAGAATCCTGTCCTTAACTATCTAAAAGAACACGAAAGACCGACAAAAAGTAGATGCGACGTGTTCCGGATTTAGTGGGAAAAAGATCAGACATGTCTTGGCTTACATTTAGACGGAAATAGGGCAGAGTCCGGTTCGACTTAGCCTGGATTGAATTAATATTTTTTTTACGAAATATTTTAGGAAGGTTTTAATTATAAAAAATATTTTTAAATTATTTATATCTAAATTAATTTTCGTTCGAGCTAAATAAATTTTTTACGAGAGATAAAATTCTGATCTCAAATTTTAAATAATTGTATATATAAAAAAAATTTGAACTCACGATCTTACTTAAATCAAAAAAATCGTTTACCAACTCACCTTTGGATTAAAATTATTTTAGAATAGTTTGAGCAGCCTTGAGCCACGCATCTCAAGTTCAATAGAAACTTTAGGTCAAGTTCAGATTGCTTGTTAGGAGGAGGATCGGGTCAAGAGAGATCAGACTGTTGTCAAGCCCAAGAGAACATGTGTTGAAGCTGATAAGGTTTCGGGTAGAAAGGGGCACAACATAGTTTGCAACGAAGAATAGTTTGCAGCAAAGAAGTTCCAACTAATTGGTCTCTTTGATTAGAACTTCTTGAATCAGTTAGAATCCATCATCTTTCCATGTTTCTAAACTCAACAAACATGTCTCTGATTTCACTAGCCTCTCAACTACATTACTTGTTATAATTGAATCTACGGACTAGTATCTCAATTGTGAAGGAATCAGATCAACTACAAAAGAGCTTGGGCAAGGAAAATTGTAACGGGCCTGGACATATAAATATGAGACCATCTGCAAACTACAACAAACCAATATCTGAGACTACCAAATTTTATCTTACACTTGATAGTACAGAAGAAATTCCTTCTCAACAGACTACTAGTTGTAAATAAAAAATTTTGTTATGTTAGTGTATAATCGGTTCAAATGAACAATCTAGAATCACACAAAAATCTCGTATAAATTGTTCTCGTATCAATTGAAATAAACAAGCAAAGCTTTACACAACATATTCATCTTTTATTCTATTTGCTTCAAGGTATCATAGCCCTTTTATTGACCAACGTTAAAATAGTTCAAGAATCATCATCTTCCTCTAGACAACTCACCACACCTCTGTTAGATTTCCCAACCTTAGCAAAAACCTTGAATTTCAATTTTCCAATTAAGTTAGATCGAACTAACTTCATAAATTGGAGAGCGTAGGTGATAGACACAATTCGAACTCTTGAATTAGAAGACTATATTTCTTCTGCAGTATCTCCACCTCTACAAGTTATCACAGAACCGACTTCATCTTCAACAAAAGTCCTTCAGATTGTTGTGAATCCTGATTATCGTCTAATATCTATGGCGCAAATCAAACCAATTACTCCTCTGTTGGCTACTTTCAATAATAGGGGAGGAAGTGGTTGGTCAAGTAAATCAGTCTTCAATCTCTCTTAAATGCTGGAAGATATTAGAAAATTTGTATGCACAAACATCAATGGTTCGGGTCCTGCAGTTAAAACAACAACTGTCAATAAATCAAAAAGGTTCTCAAACAATTTCAAACTATATTCAAAAAATAAAAACAATTAAAGATTCTTTTATGGTAGCAGGACATGCTATATCAAATCATGAACTCATACTCAACGCCTTAAATGGCTTAGGCCATGACTACAGCCCAGTAGCGGTCTTTTAACACACATAATGAAGAACTCAACCCTATAGGAGGTGCAATATAGTCTTATGATGCATGAAACCATATTTAAGCAATTAAATACAGTATCTTAAACTGTTAATATCCCTCCCCATCAACAAATCTTGCCTCATTTAACAGAAATCAGACCCAAACTCGCAATCAAGGAGGTCGTCATGCTCCTAGAGGAAGAGGGGGTTGTGGCAGAGGAGGACGATGGAATGGTGCAAATCATCTCTACCGTCAACTGTGCCAAAAACATAGTCATGATGCTCTTTGCTGTTACAAGTGTTTTGATCAGTCCTAGAATGGAAATCAGCAATGGAAGTAGCCAAATTCATCTTCACAACATCATACTCAAAACACTGGACACAACTTTAATCACACTAGCCAACATGGGCAACATCACACATACAGTGGTTCACCACAGACTTTTCTTACTCATCAAACATATGCCTGTTTTAAACAACCTAGTATCTCTATATGATATGTAGACTTTGGAGCTACCAATCATGCCACTGTCGATCTTAATAGCCTGTTCATTAGCTCAGACTATGCTAGTAATGATCACCTTACAGTAGGTAATGGAAGCTCTCTCCCTATTGCACACATTGGTTCATCTTATATTCAATTTCAATACAATAAATACATACCATTGTCTTTACATCAAATGCTACATGTTCCAAATATCACCAAAAACTTCTTAAGCATTTCTAAAATCACAAGTGATAACAAGATAATTGTGAAATTTTCTGACCAAATGTGTTTGTTTAAGTACAAGAATACAGGGAAAATTATTCTCAAGGAAATGCTTCGGGATGACCTTTATAGTCCTGAAGTCCCACCTCAAACCCAGCTTCTCACTCACTTAAAGAACTCTACACTATCATCATCAAATCAGTGTAATTCTAGCTTAGTTTCTCATCCTAACTTTTACTACTCAACTTTCTAAAAATGATGCAAATGTTTGGCAAGCTAAACTTGGCCACCCATCACCTAGTGTACTTAAGCATGTTTCTAATTAAATGAAAATTCACATTAATGTCAATGACTTGAAATTCTGATATTTATGCAAACAAGACAAGCTTCATAAACTGCCATTTCAAAATCATGATATCTCTGCTAAAAATCCTTTGGATATTGTCTATTCAGACATTTGGGGCCCCTCTCCTTTCCTATCAACTGAAGGCCATAAATATTATCTAATATTTGTCGATGCTTATACTAGATTCACATGGTTTTATCCACTGAAACTCAAATCAGAGACTCTTGCAATTTTTATTCAATTTAAAACATTCACTGAGCTTCAACTAAACAGAAAATTGAAGCCCTACATATAGACATGGGTGGGGAATATAAAACATTCTTGCCTTTTCTTGCTAAACATGGGATACAACCTCGCTTTATCTGTCCATATACACACCAACAAAATGGTGTTTTTGAAAGAAAACATTGTCACATCACTGAAACCGACTTCACATTATTAGCCCATGCCCACCTACCTTACAGTTTTGGCTTGAGGCTTTCACTATTGCCACTTTTCTTATCAACATTCTCCTATCCCCAAAATTACAAAACCTATCTGCATTTGAATTGCTATATAACAAAAAGCCGAACTACAACTATTTCAAAACTTTTGGTTGCACCTACTTTCCTTCCTTACCTTCATTTCTATTCCTCTCACAAATTTAATTTCCATACCACCAAATGCATTTTCCTAGGTTACAGTCATGTCCATAAAGGTTACAAATGTATCAACAATAAAGGCAAAATTTATATTTGTCAGCATGTTGAGTTCAATGAACTTGAGTTTTCCTACTCTACACTTTTTCCCTCTTAAAATTCTACACGCTGTCCTACATCTATCAGTTTGCCTTTGTCTGTTTTGCATCCTGCAGTCTCACCGCAACAATTTCTCCATCCTTCAAGCCCACCTCCAGGCATCTCCCCTACAACAAAATTAACTCCTCTGTCTTCCAGCTCCCCAACACAAAATCAAGTAATCTTTACAACTGTTCCTCCTCTTGTTGATATTTCATATTCTTTAATACGTTTATCAGCTACCTTCAATCCCCAAACCACTGTTTCACCAAACTCTCCACACATTACTGTCCAACCTGACCCTCCTACCATATCACATACTACTGCACTTCCAAAAATCACATCTACATATCCTATGCAAACTAGAGCCAAAAATGGCATTTACAAACCCAAAGTCTACTCTACCTCCTCACATTCTTGCCCCTCTCTAGAGCTAGAAGCTATTTCCCAAGCCCCTAGCAATCCAGTCTAGTTTAGAGCCATGTGTGATGAAATATTTGCCCTACAGAAAAACTAGACCTAAAACCTAGTGCCTTATGATGCTAACATGCACATCCTAGGTACTAAATCAGTTTTTTGCACAAAATATCATACTGATGGCACTGTGGCAAAGCATAAGGCCCGCATTGTGGAAAAAAAGTTTTTTCCCAAACCCTTGGAATTGATTTTTCAGAAACTTTCTCCCCAGTGGTAAAAGCCTCTGCAATTAAGGTTGTTTTATCTCTTGCTGCCTCCCACATTTGGGGTATTCAACAAGTAGATGTCAACAACGCTTTTCTAAATGGTGAACTTCATGAGATCGTATACATTAGTCAGCCAAGAGTTTTCGAAAATCAGCATCTAGCTAATCATGTTTACAGGCTTTCCAAGGCTCTTTATGGCCTTAAACAGGCTCCAAGGGCCTGGAATAAAAAACTAAAGACTGCTATTCCCCAATGGGGTTTTAGAAATTCAAAGGCTGATACATCTATGTTCTATTTCCATACAAAGGGGACAGTACTCATCCTTTTGGTCTACGTAGATGATATTCCAACAACACGCAACAATCCATCCGCAATTCAGTCAATCATCAACAAGTTTAATTCACAATTTACACTCAAAACATTGGGCAATTTGGGCTTTGAGGTTTATAGAAATACAACAGGGTTATACCTATCACAGAGTGGATACATTATAGACTTACTCACTTAGGTTAATATGAACCTCTGCAAACCCTACTCCACTCCAACTTCCACAGGGGTCAAGCTCGCTCCCCATGATGGTCAACCTTTTGAGAATCCATCCCTGTATCATAACTTGGTTGGTGCTCTGCAGTACCTATGCAACACTAGACAAGACATTAGCTTTATGGTCAATAAGCTAAGTCAATTTCTTTCAAATCCTCTTACTCCACATGGATAACCTTAAAACGAGTGTTATGTTACCTGAAGGGAACCTCAGATCTGGGGTTGTTGTTCCAATCTTCATCCTCTCCTCTCGATCTTTAGGTGTTTAGTGATCTTATTGGGCCAGCTCTCCCGATGACCGAAAGTCCACAAGTGGTGATCGTGTCTTCCTATGAGGCAACCTAGTCTTCTGGAGCTTTAAGAAGCAACCTGTAGTGACTCGTTCTAGCACTGAAGCTGAGTGTAGGGCTGTCTCTCATCTCTCCACTGAAGTGTTATGGTTAACCTCTCTTCTCTCATAAATTGGGTTTAACCCTCCACGAACACTTATTCTATGATGTGACAACAATGGTGCACGATCTCTCTCCCAAAACCCAATCTTTCACTCTGAAACTAAGCATATAGAGATTGACGTACACTTTGTGAGGGATAAAATAGCCGAAAGGTTTCTAGAGGTAAGATATGTGAACACTGATGACTAGATCATCGACTTTCTCACTAAACCACTCATTGCAGCTCAGTTTGAAGACTTAACTTTCAAACTCAACCTAGTATCAAATCCTAGGTATCGTTTGAGTAGGGGTGTAAAGGAATCAAATCAGCTATAAAAGACCTTCGGCCAGGAAAATTGTAATGGGCCTGAACACATAAATATGAGACCATATGCAAACTACAACAAGCCAATATCCGAGACTACCAAAATTTATCTTACACTTGATAATACAATAGAAATTTCTTCTCAACAGGCTGCTAGCTGTGAATAACAAATTTTGTTATGCTAGTTGTATAATCGGTTCAAATGAACAGTCTAAAATCATACAAAAATCCTGTATAAATTGTTCTCGTAGCAAATGAAATAAGCAAGCAAAGCTTTACACATCATATTCATCTTTTATTCTATTTGCTTCAGCAGTACGTATTATGATAGATCGAGTTGCAGTTTAGGTGTTGGTCAAGAGGTCTGAACCTATAATCTTGTTCATGGAAGACTTTGTACCGGTAAGTAGGGGTGAGCATAATTCGGGTCGGCCCGATTACCCGGCCCGGCCTGAATTAATTCGGGTAGCAAAATAGAAAAATTCGGTAAATCAGGTCGGTCGGAAAACTACCCGAATTATTTCGGGTAAGGTACGGGTAACTCCGAAAAAATTCGGGTTACCCGAATTACCCGAATTAAGTTAGCTATCTTTAGTATTATTACTTATTATTAGTTTGAAATAGAATTA
>JANVCQ010000001.1:30046997-30064326 GCA_025531925.1 Erythroxylum plowmanianum
AAGGTACAAAAATCGTTACATGACAGATGGATGGCATGTTATGGCCATACACGTGTAAGGTAATTATACACTATGTACGGAAAGAATATTATAACATAAAACTATAACAGTGTAAATTAGTTTTCTATTCTAACAATCTTCAAAATAAAACATAAACTAGATAGCTCAGTGGATGGTTGCAAGGCTAGATTAGTTGTTTGTGGCTATAATAAGAGGGAAGGTCTGGACTACACTGAAATCTTCTCCCTAGTCGCTAAGCACACCACAGTCCGCATGTTGATCACCATTGCAGCTGCATTTGCCTGGCCTTTGCACCATTGTGACATCAACAATGCCTATCTCCATGGCTCTCTCACTGAAGAATTATACATTCATCTACCCCAAGGGTATTCCAAAGCTGCCCCAGGTCAAGTATACCGTTTATGAAAATCTATTTACGGCCTTAAACAAGCAGGTCGCCAGTGGAATCATGAAATCACCTCCAAGCTCCTGAATTATGGCTTTCTTCAATCACCGTTGGACCCCTATTTATTCATCAAAGGCTCAGTTCAAAATTTTATGGCTCTCTCTCATCATTTACGTAGACGATGTTCTCCTAACCAGTCCTTTCGAGGACCTTCTTCTAGATGTCAAAAATTACCTAAACAATTTGTTTACTATCAAAGACCTGGGGCCAGCTACATATTTCATTGGACTCGAGTTACATCGGTCCGACAAAGGCATCTCCATTTCCCAAGATAAATATATCCACGATATCCTCACGGAAGCCAACTTACTAGACATCAAAAATGCCATTGCTCCATTTCCTCAAGGTTGAAAACTCACACTCGATGATGACCCTTTACTCAGCAACCTTGATCAATACAGAAGTATAGTTGGACAAATACTTTATTTAAACTTAACTCGCCTCGACATCGCTTTTTCCATCCATCAATTAACTCAGTTCACTTCAGCACCACGACAACAACATTGGACACATTGCTACACCTTCTTCGCTACCTCAAACGAACTGCAACATATCTGCTTTTATATCCATCATAACTAACAATTCCCCTCCAAATTTTCTCTAACTTCGACTGGGCAGGATGCAGTTATACCAGGAAGTCACTCACCGGTTATTGCGTTATGTTAGGGGATGCTTTAGCATCCTAGAAAACCAAAAAACAGCAGACTGTTAGTCGTTCTTCCGCCGAGGCCGAGTACAGAAACATGACAAGCACTCTTTGTGAGACTCATTGGATCACCTACCTCCTACGTGACATGTAGCTTATAGTACATCTGCCTATTCCCCTTCATTGTGACAATGCAGCCGCCATACACATCTCAAGAAACCCAGTGTTTCACGAACGCACCAAGCATATTGAAATAGACTGTCATCTCGCTCGAAATGCTTTCACCGAAGACTTCATCTCCACCTCCTACACTCCATCTTCCAGACAGCTCGCTGATTGCCTCACCAAACCTTTATCCTCCCTAGACCTGTCTTCGAACATCATCAAGTTGGGTCTGCTCCCACCGCAGCCAACTTAGGGGGGGTTGTCAACAGGCCCATAACACCTCTCTTCTCGTACCAGACAAACGGCACACATAATTTTATAGCCTATACATATTCATGCAGAATATTCGTTAGTTAGGTGAAAGAGAGAGCAAATCTTTTCTCTGTATAGACCTGGCTCTTGTATATATTTCATCATTTAGTGAATAAAAGAGCATCTTCGTATTTCTTCACATGAAGAACTGACAGAAGCATATATTCTTAACCATGAAGGAAAGATATCAATATTACTGTCAAGAATGAAAAACCTGACAATATCATTCCATATAACTAGAGAAGTTAAAGAACAAAGATAAAAAGATCCCCAGGTTTAAGCATAATTTTCGTTATCTAACACCAAAACATTCCTATTAAGCATAATTGAGTTTAATCAACGAATTTAATTAACTGATTGTCAAACACAATAATTAGCTGTTTAATATAGTCAATCAACTAATTTTTGGTTGATAAGTTATTCACTAAATTGGGCCTTAAATTCAAACCGTTTGAGTCATACTATAATATTATTTAACTTTTAAACTATATGAATAATAAAAATAAAAAGAAGGGTTATAACCTTTAATATAATTAAGATGAAAGATACAATTTAATTATTTAAAATTTTCATCAAAATTTAAATTTGACACCAAAATTTTGTAGTGTTTATATAAGTCATGAGTATTATACAAATAATTTTAATAATATCTAAATAAAAAGTTTACTGGTCATAATTAATTATGATTCCATTATTTAAATTTAACTGAGCTTTTTACTAGGGATCCATTAGTTCTTCATCTGACTTAAAACCAAAAAAAACTTCATATAAAATTTAGATGGATTAATGAATAATTCAATTTTCATGCTAACAATAGACGTGTTCATTATAAAATAAAAATAATTAAAATTTATTATAAAAATGTTATGTAATTTCAAGTTAATCAAAATCTAATTAGAATTAAAATTTTTATAAAAACTTCAAAAATTAAAATATAAACTCATGCCATATAGGTAACTCTACCTTGGGTAGGCTTCTCATGGCATAACTAGTGGACCTTCAACTTAAGCCGAAAGTCACAGGGCTTCAAAGGCAAAAAGGCCTAGAAATAAGCTATGTGCCTTACTGCAAATATGTACAGAATCGACGGAGAAGAAGACAGACATGACTTGGTCGGGAAAAAGCTTGAAGCTGACTTCCAACTTCTGTGCACTATGATATTGTTCGATCAACGTTTGAACTGACTCCGGCCATCTTCAACCAGATTTAGTATTTTGGTGTAAAAAATTCACTCAAACCAAGGCACCAAAAGTGTACACTAAAATGGTGCAACGAACAATAACACACTAAATTTGGTGTGTTACTATTCATTACACTAAAAGTACAAAAAGATAACTTTATCTATTTACTTTTTAACATTTTCTTTTTATGTCATTTTCACAATTTTATTTATTTACATAATTGACTAAGTAATTAAATTTAACATATTTATTAGTTTACACAAAATATATCATTACAAAGATTTCATTGAGATATTTAAAACGAGACTAATATTGAATATAATATTAAATTTATTTTTAATATCTATTTATAATTCTTATTTATAAGTAATATAAATTCATTAATAAAATATGTTAAGAATAAAAAGTAAATTTGAAATAAAAAGTACATAAATTTAATCCACACCATTGATTTTAAGAATTAAAACTCAACAAAAATATTTAAAATTACAACCAGACTTAAATAAATTACAACAAAAATCAAACTCAAGATTATAATCAAATTAAAATTACAACAATCAACTTAAAAGTAAAACTAAAGCACTTGAAAATATAAATTTAACATAAATAATTAATAATTTGAAAAATCATCCCCATTTTCTCCAAATCAAAATATTCTAGTTGAGCCAACTTTTCCTTGAGGTTCTCCTTCTTGAGCTCTTTGGGCAAAAATGTTCATTTGTTCATTTCTGAAAGCCTCATGCATCACTGAATCTTTTATAGAATCCAAATCTGTGTATAAAATTTTGTTATCTTCCCGTCTTTAGCGCAGCTCTAATTTTTTGCCTCATTTTGAGTTCTCCAGTCAAGATTTGCAATTATCAAGGGACCGGCACGTTTTTTAGGAAAAATCCATATTGCATGATATTATGTCAACATGCATTATAATACAAAATATGATCATTAAGGACGAACGTGATACTCAAGCGGTCATACAAGATTGAAACGAAACACCAGTCTCTAAAATTAATATCAATAGAGACGATACAGTTATATTTCAAGAATTCCTTGCTAGACATAGGTAAATTAAAGATAAAGAAGCTCATTATGAATTTCGTAATGTACTAATTGAACATTTGAGGAACGATATGGAAATTTAAATGATTAGAGATTAAATGAGAAATTTTAATCAGTTTATATTTGTGTATGTTATTAATTTGTTGTTGCAATAATATTAAATATATTTTGTAAATAATATTAATTTAATATAAAGAATATATTATTTAATTAAGAATAATGATTTTTATTTTTATTTTTAATAAATAAATAAATAAAAATCATTGTATAAATATAAATTAATTTAGTTAATAACTAAATTATTGTGATATATTCTTTGAAAAAATTTTGATGTAAAAATTTGATGTAGAATAGTTGGAGTAACACTTAATTTGGTGTAAAAAGATTATGGGAATATTCCACGTTACACCAAATTTGGTGTAATGGTTGGAGATGACCTAAGTAAAAGGAATAAAGGATCTCACTTGAAGCTCACTTCCAACTTATGTGCACTATCCTATTTATTAATTAGTTATTTTTTAAAAATTAATAAATTTTTATAAATTAAATAAATCAATTAATTTTTATTAAACAATATTTTTTAATTAAACTTAAAATTTTTCAATAGATAAAAAGAATATCTTTCTATTATATTTTAAATTCTTTAATTTTATTTAATCTTTAATTAATTTTATAACAATTTAATATGCATTTAACCTTTTTAAACTTATACATGTACATATAGACACTAGTCCGAAAATTTTAACATATGATTGGACAATTCCGTGTATCCAAAGCATGCCAAAAGACTTCATGTGCTTCCTTTTTTCAAATGTCTTAGATTACTTTTCGCAGCCAGCATGCGCATGCATATTTTTTCTTCATCATGTTCAGTCAATGAACTTTCCACATCAACTCGAATGACCAAGCAAAGACTATACTTTGCAAACCCTTAGTTGCCCGTTAGGTATTTTTGGAAAATCTTTTTAAGTGATACGCATATTGGTTAGGGCATGGATTAGATGAGATGAGCATAAGGATGACAATGCCCAGTCTGAACTCTTCTAGGCTTATGGGTAGCCACCCGAGTTTGGTAAAATGAACATAGAAATGACAATGGTAGGACTCAAACTTCAAATTTTGTTAAGGATGTTTTATTTCACTTATTAAATAACCTAATTTTATTTTATTCAATTTAATAAGATGACGTCGTTTTAATTAATTGAATTGAGTCATTTCGAATTAAATTATTATGTAAAATTTGTATACAAGTTTAAATGTGATTCAAAACTTAAAATTTTATTTTGAAACTTAAAATCAAATCAAATTTCATTCAAAATAGTTTTTATCTTTTCACTTTAGACCGGAATTAAGGTGTTTTTCCTACTATACATGAGCATGCTCAATTCTGTTTTTCCTACTATATATGAGCACGCTCAACTGGTGCAAACTTTGACCTCTTTGCTTCATCCTTGCATGGTTAAAACTTCTCAGAGATGTGAAATCCTTAAAGTCCAAATTCGTGTAATGAGTGATGTTAAAGAAGCGGGACCCCATTAGAGAGTCTGTGAAGTTCACAATCACCATGTCATTGTTAGTCGTGAGCCAATACTTCTGTCATTTACTGGACAAGTTCTGAGAAACTGGTGAAAGTGGTCAAGAGGTCTCTAATGGTGGAACAACACCCATGTGGGGTTTCTTTATACTATATCTTCAGTTTTTTTTTTTTAATAAAGGGGAAGACAAGCGATACAATTATACATGTTAACTCTAAAGTGATAAACCCCTGATGCATCTTCTAAGAGGAAAGGTATGCAACCCCTAGGTAGGTGGAGGAAAGGTATGCAATCCCTAGGTGGGTGCTCAAATGTAGTGACTCCTAAATCAAACTGTACTGCGAAATTTGCAAGCTAATCCACATATCAATTACATTTCTATATATATGCCGAATAACCATAACCCAGTTGTGGTTGAACAGTTATCAATACTTACTACTAACGGGTTAAGAGAAGTAGCTCGGATCTTTGGAGAATAATATTCAAAACTAATAAGCTTATAGTGTATTCTAGTTCTTCTGTTGGCTCTTTACATCTTGGGATTGCTGCCTGGTTCCTCTGTCAAATAGTAATGTCTGCTGTTAGGCCATGAAAAAGGATAGGGAAACACTAAGAACAAGAAAAGAAGAAAATTTAGTTTAGTATTAGAGAAAAAAATAAAAATACATGGAATTTTCTATAGCTTAATATATTTTAGAACTTTTTTATATTTAAAATTCTTGAGGTTTTTAGTTCTAAATTTTCTAAAAAATTCAGTTAAAAATAACAACATAACATGCCTAGTATAAATATTATACGCGAACTAATTAAATATCAATGATATAAAAACTTAACCTAGTTTTTAAATCCGATCTGAACTAATTAAACTTAATTTAAATTAATAGTTTTAGATAATTATAATAAATTATTATTTTGGTATGATTTTATTAGTTTGGTTCGATTTTAAAAGTTAAGTTAAATTGTCGTATAAATAACATTTGTTTAGATTATACATGATGTTCATGCCGCACATATTTTATAATTTTTTAATTGAAATTTAATCGCAATTTTTATTTTGAAAATTTTGAAATTACACTAAATCTTTTTTAAAAGGATTTTTTTAAAAAGTTTCTTAAACAACAAGAGAACTTCATGCCTTAGAAAAAGTTAATATGAAATATTGGAAAGCAGAGGTGGCAATGAAAGTGAAGTAACACAACCAATGTGCTACAAAATTTCTAGACAAGTAAAACAGACGTTATGTTTCTTTGCGTTCTTTTCTTTGTCTTCTTTGTCATTTGGTTCAACAGACATCTAACATTCTAACTCCTTATGTATGATACAGATTGCCAATATCAAGAGAGTGATGGGGGAAAAAGCAGAAGCCAAGATAAATGGTATTCAAGTATGTAGTACCATTGCTTAGATGTTTGTTCATCCCTATCTTAAACGTTCTCTCATTCTACTACAAGACCTTTAGGAAAACTAAGGAATATCCATATATATTAATGAAGATTTATAAATAAAATTAGTCTCACATCAAATAGAGAAATAAAAATGAATTGAGTTATATTAAAAAATATGAGTCATTATAAGATTGAAAAGAAAAATAAAGATAAATTGAGTTATATATAAAAGCACTTATCAGACATGAGTTGTTCTAACATAAATACAAACGAGAGAGACTGCAGTGGTACTACCAGAGAATCGATGAGTTGCTATATAGTAACTAGGAGTGGTACTACTAATAATATCAAATGCAGGATTCATAGTTACATTAAGTCTAGACTGGTAATGGCCAGTAGTAACAGTAGAGAACTTTGGGGACCATTGATTGTTCACAATAATGGTACCTTTGTATTACACCCAGAAATCAGAACTGTGTTAGAAACCTTTACACTGTTCATCTTGAGATGCCAAACGCTGTTAATTAATTTAGAGGGACAAGACAAGAGAAAAAGAAGAGATCGAAACCCCAAAGGTTTTTCTCATCCATCTCTTTCAATCTGTAATCTAGCAGAGAAGAGCATCTCTCACTCTCTCTCTCACACACACAATCCCATACATGTTCAGTCTAAAGTCTTAAGTAGGGTTTGAAAAGCGTAATTAAAAAAGTATATCTATATATTAACCTTTATGATAAATTTTAATGATCTTAAATTATCTTATAAGCTACAATTATAATTACCGACTAAATCATATTACATCGTATAGTTCATATCCGATTTTTTTTAAAATTAAGTTAATAACTTATAATTATCATAACTTGTGATCTATAATTAAGTCATTGTAAATATTAGGGTTAGGGTTTTGATGCTAACTTGGATCCACTTACTTTGAAATCACTAATTCACAATCAAATTAACAATTCTTTGTCATTATCATTAAACATGCTATACTTTTATGGTAAATCATCATAAACTAACAAGACCAAATGACAGTCTTGCTTAAATGCTATGCAACCTTAGTATACCCATATGTAAAGCAAATTAATAACAATACAAGACATCAATAAATATGTATAACTAAACATATAAAAATATATAATATAATTCATATAAAATATGGTAAAGATTAACAATATAAAATAAAATGTGTAAATAAATACACAAACTAAAACAAAAAGAGACAAGGCATAAAGTAAATCAGTAATTAATTTTGAGTGATGAAACATATTAAAATTTTAAATGATTCCATTAAGTTAAGTGATCAATTGTTAGCAATTACATTAATAACTTACAATTACAATGTAAATTTTGATATGCAATTAAGTCGCAGTAAATATTAGGGCTAGGGTTTTAATGCTAGCTGTGATCCACTTACTTTGAGATGACTAATTCACAATCAAGTCATTAATTCTTTTGTCATTGTCATTGTCATTGAACATGTTTGGATATACTTTTCAAAGATGAAGAAACAAACTTGTATACGTTAAAATCTATAAATTTCTTCACCTAGAAAGGCTGACTTCATTAAGACTAACCAGAGTTTCTTGCGCTAAAAATGTCAGCTGTTAGGTTCTATTCAACAAAATCCAACTCGCTCCATGCAAGTCTCTCTCCAGAAAAGTTGTGTGGTCCTCGTCCTCAGTGGATGCCCTAGAGGTTGGTCCCTCACCTATATTCTAACTTCTTATAAGTGTCTTAAATTGCTACCATATACACATCAAGCTGACACTGCTCTTCGGAGTATAGCCACAACTTTAGAGGCCATGAACAATAGACTTATCCAAGTTTTTCTTTTCTTTCTTTTCTTTGTTCTGTTCTTCCACATTTAATTACCTCTTGGTTTCGAGCAGATCTTTCATATCGACCCGTCTCTAATATGTTATCGTGCTTTTGCAAAACACTATTAGAAGTTGTTATGACCTTAGAATTTTGATTTTAAAATTAGTTTTCATTGAAAATATTGAGAAAAATTAAAAAAAGCTTTAAAATAGCAAATTTTGTTTCCATTTATTCAAGATTATTTGCAGACCGATGATTTTAATTTTCACATGCCCAAACTTCACATTTCATATAATAATAAAAGACATTTTGAATAAATATATGCTAAAAATGGCGATTCAATGTTAGAATGAAGATTTATTATAAAGAATGAACATTAAATACTTAAATAAGATAAAATTACTATAATCACTAAGTAGTGATTCTCAGAACCAGTTCAATAGAAGATGAACAAGATCAAATAAGATTACTGTGTTTTGGTTTATGTCATCAATCTATCAGTCTGTGTTTTGGTTTATGTCATCGATCAATCTATCGGTCCTTGTTTCAACTAGGGAATTGGCATGCACTAGGATCCAGTACAAAACTAAACTTGTAGTTGTCGATAAAGCGTGACTAGACGCTTTTTGAAAATGTGCAGAATGGTCCCATTCCTTTTGAATTTATAGCATTTGTATTTGTTTGTGTAAGCAGCCATTTTTATCCTGCTAGAAACCTTAACCAGCAAATACCAAATATGCACAGAATAATTTGGGATAAAGATGATACGAAAACTCTTATATAGTTTAAACAACACTAAAAATTTTCATCATCTTTAAAATTATTTAACAAATTTCCCATATTTTTTAAGTTTCTTGATAGGATATTTCTTATTTTTTAAAAAAAGATAACTGTGAAATACAAATAGCTTTAATAATAAATGTGAATTAATGAAATATTATTGATATAATAATTCAACTAATCTTTTAGAGCTAACTAAAATTAATTAAAACTGACTCAAACTAATATTTAAAATAGTTATAATAAATTATTAATTTGATTTGATTTAATTAATTTAATTCAGATTTAATAATTGTATTTGGACTTTATGATAGTAATATTTAATTGGTCTATATTTTTTGTTTACGTATGTTTCACTATTAATTTTAATGGAGATTTAAGAAAAAAAGGTTTAATAGAGAGATTTTTTCTTAAGAAATTAAAAATTACAGAAAAAGTTGTTTGAATAATCTTAAAATCAAGAGATTTATTTAGAATTAGTTAAAGAATAATTTAATTTATTTGACAATAATAATCATTAAAAAATGATTAAACTTGCTACTTTTTTTTTGACATTTTAAAACTTGCTACTATTACGAAAATTAGACCCGAAGATTATTCATTGCGACAATGATTGCTCAACATGCGTGAGAAAGGAAATGATAAGATAAAGACCTGCCTGCCTGCACATTTAGTTAATCGATGGTGGAATGTGCCACGTGGCTTCATATCTGCCATTGCTTTATCTTTACGTCTTCCTTGGACCATGGTCGGTCGAGTTCTTCCGGCATCTTCCTCTCCAACAGCTCAGCTTCCTCAATCACTTTGATTCTCTGAATTTTTTGTTTAAAAACAAAAACCATTTAACCCTATATGCAAGCTTGATCGAACTTGAGTTTTATACTACATGCCATCTTCAGAAGGATACTGATAAGGGTTCTTCAGGAACTTGGTCACCATTGTAAGTCTAATCTTGTATCAATCTCCAAGTCTCACTGTTAGACATGAACTTGGGACTGAAATTTCACTTCTGAGTCGTCGACTTCATGCAATTTATGGTACGATTTCTGTTTCCAATGGCAAGTTTCGAGTATATTTTGGTTGATGCAGTTGTCCTCTAGAATCTTATGGAAACCAGATGTTTACCATGGTCATTCCTTAGTTTCTTTTTTTCAACTTTCTGTTTCTCTAATAGGTTTAGGGTTTTTTGTCTTGTGATTGCTCTATATTTCATAAGATCCTGTCATGTCTGTGCAGTATGAAGATGATGAGACACATAAGATGATTAGAAGTTCAAAAGAAGTGGAGTCTCCATCGAAGAAGAAGGAGAGTTGTACAAGTGATGGAAAGTTTGGTAAGGGTTCATCATCAAGCTCCGCGCAATGGCTGAGGTTGAAGGACCCTAGGATTGTGCGAGTGTCACGAGCTTTTGGAGGGAAAGACAGGCATAGTAAAGTTCGCACCATCAGAGGACTTAGAGACAGAAGAGTTAGGCTTTCTGTTACGACTGCCGTTCAATTGTATGATCTTCAAGATAGGCTTGGTCTGAGTCAGCCAAGTAAAGTCGTAGATTGGTTACTTAATGCTGCTAAACAGGAGATCGATGAACTGCCGCCACTTCCACTTCCACTGCCACCTGCAAACTTAGGCCTGAATTATACCACTGCAGTGATAGGTCATTCTCATGAAGTTGGCCACTCATCAGAATCAAACAAAGAACGGTTTAAAATGGGTAACATCATCAATTGGGAAGATGGCAGTGAATTAACAAGATCAAACTTTTGGAATTCGGATTCACTTGTGAGAGGAAAATCGAAACTAGTTGCAAAAGATTCAGCAGATGAGAAGGAGAATTGGACTGAAGAAAGTAAACATGAAAGACATGAAGGTCCAGGTGCTAATTCATCTACCAGTTTCTTACTTAGAACAGCAACTCCCTCTTCCTCCAGTGGATTGACCATCAATGGCGTTCCCTATGGTTCATATCTCCCTCCAAATTTTGCCTTCGGAGGTCAAGGATATGCAGCAACACAACCAGAAGAGCTACACAACCTAAATGTTGTACCGTTGCACTCCACACTGTCTTTATCATCAGGTTCTCAGATTCTGTTTTGCCCTCCAGGAGCTACACAATCATATTTTCCATCAACTGAGGTTGATCCAAGGCAAATCAACCATTTCCAGATGCTAAATTCAAGCTCTCCAAACCTGTTGCTGAATCCTACTACCCCAAGTCAGTACCCTATAAACCAATCAGCAAGACCTTTTCATTTCAGTATGGCGACCTCAAGGCTTCTTCAACCTCACAGTAGCAAAAGTCCTCCAGATAAGGACCAGGATTTTCCTTGTAAATGACATAAAGAAGTGATATAGATAAAGGAAGGTCCAGCCCCTCTCCTCTTGCATCAACAAAACCCTTAAAATTTCTTTTTCTTTCAGGTGAGAAACGAAGTTGCTGTACTTTAGAGTTACTACGTACATCAATCTTACTTGCCTCTATATCTTTGTGGGAGTTGATTGAAGTTATTGCATTTCACAGTAACATTTCTCATACTCTTATATCTCCTGTTTGATTCCATAATTTTCTGAATTCAGTGCTATGTAAAACCCCGAAGAAGCCTATTTTCTGCTAGCTTGGTACTTACGAAAATTGTCAGTGAATATATAAAATCAATTAAGTTAGTTTTAGACAACAGTTTAAGCTATTGTAGTGAAAAGGACAACTTAATTGATTTTATATATTCACTAACAAGACGAATAATTCCATTAAAAAGCTTGAATAGGTTGAGTTCTTTGTGGTTTTGTTTTTGACTAGGCTACTTCAACAATGGCATGATTTCAGTCCAGTACATTCATATATGTTGGAGATCATAAACTTAAATGTTAAAAATAAAGATAATTGTACTAAAATTAATTTGAATATATGAATAAGTATAAATTATCTTTTTAAAAATTTAAGAGAAGCATGTGTAATGTTAAGTATAATGTTATTAT
This sequence comes from Erythroxylum plowmanianum, assembly GCA_025531925.1. Taxonomy (NCBI): domain Eukaryota; kingdom Viridiplantae; phylum Streptophyta; class Magnoliopsida; order Malpighiales; family Erythroxylaceae; genus Erythroxylum; species Erythroxylum plowmanianum. The sequence goes on from JANVCQ010000001.1 coordinate 30,059,318, forward strand.
AATAAAAATATATTTTTGTTAAAATCCTTCTTCTATTTATATTTCCTCTTGAAAGCTCTTATTTCTCTTTTTTCATAGCCAACATATATGCAATGACTTTTACTTATTGAAACTGAATTTGAGATATAAATAAATGAGTAGAGCAAAGATTATTTACAAGCTCTAGTTCTTAGATATATTTCTGTTTTGTTTGCCATAGCATTACAAGAAGAAATTCCTATCGCCTGCAACTCTAAAGATAATTCATTGACGGTTTGTCTTTAACCTAGGAATAGTCATCCTTAGATTAGGGTCTTAAGCTTTTCAGAAGAAGAAGAGGGGGAAGAGAAAGAAAAAGAAGTGTGACAGTGTCAATATAATTGCACAAGATCCAATAACATACAACCATTGAAGTAAATAACAGCTTTAGGTGGTCAAAGAAGCCTCTGACGAAAGCTGCTTCTAAAGAAAAAATCACCTGTGGTCCTCAGCAAACGTAAGAGAAGAGAAGTTTCTTCTTCTTCGTTTTTTTTCTCATCAAAAATTCATAATAGAAAACCCTAATAGATTGATAAAGGGGTTAGATAACTTTATAAGTCTTAGATATTTCTTACTTATTGAGCTTTAGTCACTGTTCATCATTTTCAGTAGATTCAGTACTGCTGTTATAAACCATGACCTTACTAGTATAGTGCTCACAGTAATAATGTCCTTTTTCTCTATACACAGCTAAGTAAGCTTCTTGCTCTACATTGCATACTAAGTGCAGTAGAAATCAATCTATCTGGATAGGCACTTATAATGAGTTTCTGGGAATTCAAACTCGAACCTGAACCCGAACCCGAACCTAGCCAGATGAAAAAGATGAGTCTTGAAGAAATTATCTTTTATAAATAGTATTTATCATAATGTGGATGATTAGTACAAAATAGTATTAAATGATGATTTGCAAATGGAAAATTACTTATTTGGTTCTAAAATTACTAAGAAAATTTTACTTGTTAATGTCAATACTTAAGAGGAATATGATGGATCTAGGCCTCTACATTGAACACCGTGAAAAATGAAGTTCTTTTGGTGTTTTGTTTTTTTGGTAAATCAGTAACTTTATAAAGAATTAAGAGTTATATACAAACAAGAGATACCACAGGTAATCTCTTAACGCTCAAAATACATAATAGCATGCAACTTACGGCTATACCATCAAACTCCTCTCCTAAGTCCTACATGTCACTAGAAACCAGTAGCCCACCAGAAGTTGAGCACTATCAACAATAAGCAAAACAAAGCCACAACATGTTAGCATATGCCTAACCATACACGAATCAAACCATAGTCCAATCAAGTAAAGAATCAAGGCATCATCAAAAATCTGCTAATATGTCTTCATAATCTCAGTCATTCCAGCAGGAGCTTCCATAGGCAATGATTTTCTATGCAAAACTATTGCCTATCAAAACTCCATATTACCTTAATTGCATTTGGATAGCTTGTGGTGCCCTTGAATATATGTCCATCCGTGAGGACTCATCCGTGAGGAAAGGTGTTGTAATGAATTGAATTTGGCCCCCCATCTGAACATCAATCTGCATCACAATGTTAGTGCATAATAGATTTAATTACCTCTCTATATGTTTAGGCTGAGATGCTCCAGAACTTGGAAGATTATCTTGGCTTGTAAGCTCTCCACCTCCATAGCTACATGCTTAAATGTTCTTGAATTCCTTTCGGCCCAAATGTTGTAAATCATTATGGATAAAAGAATAAGAAAGATGGAATTCTGTGGAGGTGTTTGGTGAAACCAAGTTAGGATAGAAGGAAGACTTGATGAGTTGGGAATGGGGATTTGGAAGTGGTTAAGGCAATATTTATATACAGAATTAGAAAAAGAGCAGTTAAAAAACAAATGTTCATTAGATTTTATGTCCGAAATACAAAGAGAATAATGGTTGGGAGTATATAGAAAGTGAAGTTTATCCCTTGTTTGAAGTTTTTTTAGGACAGCTAACCAAAGAATGAATGAACACCTTGTGTTGTTATTTTTGAACCAAACCAAGTTGTACCAAGGTACTTGTTGGGTAGAAGGTCTCAAGAGTTTATAAACTGAACCATTAGTATAAGTTTTTGAAGAACTAAGAGGTCATTCCAAATAATTCGTAGAACTATTTGGTTGGTATTGAATAGGTTCAAAATCAAAAATGAGTTCCATAGGAAAATCCTACCACCTCCACACATTATTACTAATTATATCAAAAATCTTTGTTGTCATACGTAAGCTCGACCTATTTATCTCTCTAGATGATAAGAAGTTCCTTAAGATTCCCCTCGGATGTCAAAGATCCAGCCATAAGAATGTGAACTGTCCATTACCTATCTTAAATCTGAATTGATTACCTAATTTGTCCCCCATATTTAAGATTTTTGGCCAACTCCAGTTGGTGCTTTGTTCATCATCTGTTACTTCTTTTTTCTGTAATCTGCAGAACTTATGGCTAGTTTTTTAATGTTTACATACCAAAAAAAAAAAAAAAAAGGAAGACTGGTGTTTAATTGCAGTAAGGCTTAAGGTTCTGGCTACTGTTCTTCAAGTGCTGGATCGACTACGTATCTCCATTATGGTTCCAATGCCTTCACTCTAATTCTTTTAGGTCGCCTATGTCATGTTTTTCTAGTTTTCTGCTTAATTCAACATGGACTCTGTGGCTTCTTAGTTTATATTTCATAATTAGATGTCTAAATACTTGATTGCAAAAAATAAAAAGTATAAAAAGAAATCCTTTCTTATAATTAATCAGGACTTTAGGTTTTTTTTTTAATTTATGAGTGCTAATATTCTTGAGATAAATTAAATTAGAATGTTAAATAAATTAATTTTTATACATAATTTTTATATATAAATTGCACATAAGTATTTAATAAAATTTAACTTTTTGATATATTTTTAAAATAAAGTATATGTTAAATAAATTATCTTTTCAGACTCACCAAAATTGAATATAAGAGATATGTTTATTGTTCACCTATCAAATTAATTCCTTTATGATTGTCAATAACTAAATTTATTTTTATTTATTTTGTTACTTATCCTAAAAACTAAAATTTGAACTTTTCCCCTTATTTTGGATATAAAGTTGAAGAAAGAGGATTAATTCTTGAATAATTATTTTATTTAAAAATGAGAATTTTTTATTAATAACGTAATAATATATATAATTTAAACATTATATTTATTATAGAAAATTGTATAGAATAACTTTAACTCAAAATATTACAAAAGTCATATATTCGAATCACAGAAGCAGCCACTTTGTAAAAATTACAAAAAGAATATTGTATGCATTGATGACCCTTTCCCGACTCTCACAAAGTACAGAACCTTCTGCACTGAGGTGCATTGGCTTTGAATTTTAAGAGCGAACCTTGAAGCAATTAGTAAAATTATTCTTTTGTAATCATAAGATTACATGTCCAAGTCACGGAAACAATTTTTTTGTAAAATAGAAAAGAAAAATTGCCTACATTATAATCCTTTTTAGACCCCGCAAAGCAGGGAACCTTTAGCACTGATTACATTGGCTTTTTTCTATTACAAATCTTGCATCATAAATGTCCAAGTTAATTCAATAAGTTCTAAATAGTTTGCTCCAGATTTATTATATACCCCAATATAAAGTTTATTATAATTTATAAATGTACGATATTCTTATCTAGTTTTAGACTCTTTCTTAATTTTAATTATATATTAGTATAATATATAAATGAACCATAAGATTATATAGTCCTTTTCTAATCCATAAACTCTAAACTAGTATAGTTTATAATATAATATTCAAAAGGTGTACATCATAAACACTTCTTTTATATGGAACCACCAAAAAAAAAAGCAAGTGGAGAGAATATTTAAAAAATAAAAGATTAAAATACTAAGTTTTTAATTTTCTTAATTAAAAATTACACTTTACAAAAAATAATACAAGAAAATAAAATATAATAACAATTATAAAAAACAGAAAATATCTTTAATAACAAGTTGACTGGATGATCCAATTAATTACATAATTTATTTTTATTTAAAATTTAATTTCATCAAATTGGACTAGAAAAGTTTCTCTACAAAGGTTCTCTGTAATTAATAATACTATTTCACCTTTCTTATTCTAAATTATTCAATATTTTAAAAATCAGACCGAAAGTTAAATCTATAAGATAAGAGGATTAATATTTAAAAGATTCAATCGAAATTAGACTGTCATAAAACTGGCTAAAGATGAAATAAAATTAAAGAATTTAAATTATTATTGAATGAAATCGTAAAAATTTAAAGTTACATTAAAAAAAGAGATTGTTAGATAAAAATTAATTTATTTATTTAGCAAAATTTGACCAGTTAGTTAATTTACAAAAATTGGCTAATTAGTTGACAAATTAATCATTTTTAGCAATAAGAGTTATTAAAATAAATCGAAACAAAAAGTTAAAAATTAAACTAAAAAACTAAACGGTTCAAGATTTTTGAAGTTGAGCTACTCGAATCGGCTAGATTTTTTAATGATTAAAATAACTACGTCAGGCTATTCATAGAATCATAGTATATGAAAGATAGCGGAAGTCTATGCTAACTTTGCTGGTATAATCTGAGGTTAATGCTTTCGACATTGCTCGAGGATTGGAGCAATTGAGTTCAGCTCAGGGTTTTGCTGCCGCGTTCGACCATTCATTATTGTATTCCAAGTTCGGGCACAGTCAGGGAGATTCTTCGGTACGTAGAGGAAGGCAAACCGAAAATTGGACTGTGGTCTAGAGATGAAAATGCAATAGATGACAAGAAAAGGAGGTCTGTGAAAGTCCTTAAACAATCTATCCAAAACCTAGAGGAGCTTGCTCATTTGTAAATCGGGTCTGGTTAGAATTTATGTACCTCTTTAGGATCTAGCAGCAGAAGTTGGTCACAGCGTAGTTAAAAGATAGGAGCTTGCATTTGTTAGCATGTGATTTGTTGGCCCTGATTAGAGAAGTTTTGGAGGTATGCA
>JANVCQ010000001.1:30064426-30077324 GCA_025531925.1 Erythroxylum plowmanianum
GTAGTTAAAAGATAGGAGCTTGCATTTGTTAGCATGTGATTTGTTGGCCCTGATTAGAGAAGTTTTGGAGGTATGCACGTTCGTCTTGTCATAATACCCTGTCAGTGAATGATTTTTGCTTGTGGGGTTTCTTCACTTTCATGATTTTATACTGAATGGAATGAAACTATAGTGCTTTGGGGCCACATCAAAATTCACAGAGTATGTATAGAATCTTTGCCCTGTTTCTTTACCAACAGAATGTTGATATGTTCGTTTCAAGATGGTTGTGTCAAATGGGTTTCTTGAGAGAGTTCTAATGTGAAAAGCTGAGTTTCTTGGTACTTGTTATATCAGTTCCTTTGTTATGGATCTGTGGTGGGGAATGACTATTATTATTATTATTGTTCTTACTTTTTAATCATGCGATAAGATACTTTATCAGTGGAATATAGAGGAGAAAATAGAAGTTTTGATGCACAATCATGCAATTCATGATGTTGAGAAAAAGCCAAGTCATACAACTTTTATGCACTCTTTTGCTATACAATCGAGTTTTCTTAAAAGTATCATGCTGATTCATCACCAATGATTTTAGCTACAATTAATGAAAAAATGATTTGTCTTCTAAGTTTCAAGTAATGATCAGGCTTTTGGGAAACTAAATAGCCAATGGTCAATCAACTAGCCATGAAAATTGGTAAGGTATCATTGAGTTCAAAAGGGGAAAGAGCTAAGAAATCTTTTAATGTTCAGTGCCCCCACAGAATGTGGAAGTTTGATAGTGGAGTTATCTGTATCCTATTTTCTTTGCAGCTTGACTAGCATCGATAGCTCCTTACGTTTTTTAGTTCAATGGATGTTGCAAGTTTTATTATTTCACGTTTTTTAACTAATTTGTACAATTTTAACTGTAAATTATATTGGAAAATAATTGTGAAGACAGCAGATCCAGGACTCACTCGTTTATCTGCATACTTTTCCCTGAGAGATAAAGCTATAGCTCCTACTTTTCTGCAGAAGAACAGAATGGTGTACTTCCTGCAAGAATTGACCATAGCTATACATTCTTGTTAATACTTTATGACTGTAATCTGCATTCATGGAAACTTCTTTGAGAGATTTACAGTCCAGCATTAAGCTAATGTGTAGTTTATTTAGACTTCTTCTTTTGGTTGGGTAAAAGGAACAATTAAAAAACTAAAACTAGAGTAGACTTCTAACTCTGGAAGTTTGTGATTGAGTAACAACTTTGAACTGGTGCCAAAATCCTATTTTGAAAAGAGTTGCCTGCAATGGCCAGTTGACCTTCCTCTTACATCCACTGCTAAAACTTCATTTACCAGGTCTTTAAAAATCAAGCGCTCAACATCCAAAACTAATCCCGGAATTTCATCCGGGAAAGCAGTCCAATGGGTTGATTCGTGTTTCAAATCTGCCCATATAATATTTACCAAACTGTCTTCTTCATCATCTAAGCTGCAGTTGGTATTGGCACTTTGCAGTCCATCTATCTCTGAGCATAATTCTCCCAAAAGCTGATATCCTCTCTGTCCTTGTCCAGCCGGTATGTTTGATGAGAGGCACCACCTGGGAGAACGATTCACCTGTAATTTTTGAGGTAGAATTTCATTGACAAAGTCAAACACCAGTTTTCTTTGGATTTTCACTTGAGGTTCTGAATCACTATGTTTATCACTGCTTCCATCTAAATGCCTAGTTCTTCCACTGGCTTCTTCCAGGGCAAGGAACAAGTTGTGATTGATTGGATAACCAGTTGGGTTGAGGCTGGTTGTAAATTGAGATTCAAAATCTCTAAGAAGACCTGATGCTAAAACTATTTCTGAGATGTATCTGTGGACTGGGTTGGAGCTGGCATAGAAAGCAGTAACTTCATCAGGAATATTTTCCTCTAACATAAATAACGTCTGCTTAAGATGATGAGAAATGGAGTTTGTGTCCTCTGTTTCGATAGGATCAAGCAATGGGTCGAGCGTAAACTTTGCACTACTGGATGAGTGATTCACGTCCACAGGATTCCATTGCAGCTCAGCAGAATTCACAGCCTCATCTTCTGCTGAAAGAACATTGTACAAGTATGAGAGAATGATGTATCATATATGGGTGTAAGACTCTGTCTCTTCTCTCCTGGACATGTATTGGTCTAACTTAACACTGAATTATCAGCTAATTTTCTTCGAATGGGATATAATCTAAAATCACAGTTAGGCTAATGCAATTATTGTCTATTGAATATTCTCACCTTTGAATGCAATTGATATCTTCTTTATTGGAGATGGTAATTCATCAAGGCAAAGTGCTGCATCAAGAATGGAAACTGGACTTGGCTGTTCTGAGGAAGTAATTACTGGTTTTGTATGTGATCTCGCTACGCGATTCTGGATGGAAGAAACTGGATCAGTGAAAGCTGATAAAAACAAAATACAGATACTTGAGATGAAGAACACATACCTTTTGTGGCCTGTGAGCTTTCTCGTTAAAGGCATAACTCGTCTTATCAGATCTATCAATACTTGATACTTCATCATCAACCAATGAGGCCAAACTAACTGTGCTTTCTGATTGCATAGAAACTGAATCACCTTGGAAACTCAGGTCTCTCCCATTTCTACAAATTGCACTGTATCCTTCATCAATTGTAGTTCGGTTAGATTTTCTATCTGGGGATTCTATTAGCTGTCTGATGGGCTGCCGTCTAGTCCTGTTCAAGTCTGATGCTGACATCTTGGGACAAAGCTGCTTCTCCAACCCAAGCTTCTTCTGTTGTGGTCTTAAGTTCATGGATGCTGAGCCCTTGCCCTGTTTGATGCTCATTCTAGTGTTAGGCTGAGGATCGTTTGAATTTTGTGCTAATCTGATCAATCTGGCCCCATTCTTTTTGTTGCTGGTCTTAAAAGCTTGGCTGGATCGCTCACCAGGACAATTGGTGCTTGGATTTTTGACCACACCTTTGGTAGGACCTGACAGATTATTTGTTGCATTCATTGGTGCTGTGGGATGACTGGCCTTCTCTATAAATTTTGTTGGTTTCATAATCACGATTGGTGATTTAGATCCTTTCGGTGAATTCATACCCTTGGTTGAGGCAGAATTTGAACACCTATTTGGTAAGTTCTGCAGAATTGTTGTCTTTGAGTGCTGATTGAAACTGCTGTTGCTGCTTGAATGACTTAGAGGACTTGAAGCTTCATTTCTACTCTCCAACATCTCTTTAGTCTTCTGCATTGCTTCAAGTATCTGCTTAAGAGCTCTGAGATCTTTTCCAGACTTCTTGAACTCTAGATGTGCCCAACTGTTCTCTATTTCGCCATAAACAGAGAAAGGAGATTTTGGAGTTTTTGGTAGAGACACTCCGGTCTTCAAAGTTGGTGTTGGACAACGTGTACTTTCAAACTTCAAACTTGATGCAGATTTCTTGTCTGATTCAGCATTTTTATGCCTGATTGAAAGAGATTCCTGCTGAGAATTTCTTGGCGATCCAGTAATTAGATATTGCTTGTTGTGATCAAGCATTCTCGATGATACTGAGAAAGGATCATTTTCCGTATCTGTGATAATTTCATTTCCTTTTGTCGATGCAAGTTGGGGGAGATTTTCCAACCCCATCAACTTGGCGACAACACTACATGGTTTTCCATAGCTTCCTACTTCTTGTTGCTGAGAGTTCTGATTCCCCCTTGTTGAATTATGTAAAGTGTGATTTGATTTCATTTCAGTTTTCAACCCCCTCATGGAGCCTGAACGACTGTCCAATGATAGCCTTGGGAGTTCCTTAAGCTTTATGGTGGATTTGAATGTGTCTCTTGATTCACTTCCATCACAAGAGAATCTTCGAGCATCTCTCAATGAAGAAGTTGAAGAACCATGTTTCGCAGCATTTGGTTTGTATGACGACACTTGAGGTTTATGATGAACTTGAAATGACTCTTTCAGACCTGAAGCTTTGGAGTCCACTGGCTTGAAGTGCTGGGAAGGTCTCGGGGAATCAATGTACTTCAGGGTTTGGCCCCCAGTACTTCCTCTGCTTGCAGTTTTAACTGATAGGCCACGGGCTTCTCTGTAAAAAGAGTCCTTCACAACATCCCTGAGATCAAGAGATTGCTGACTTTTCTGCAAGGAAGCATTTGACTTGCAAGTGGGTGAGCTCCAAACATGAGTTTCTTGAGCTATGCTGTGTCTGACTGCAGGTGGTTCTAGCTGAGATTGTTTGCTGCATTCTAGACTTGAGAGACTAGATGAACAAGAGGACGATGAGAAAGAGCTTCTTGTTGACTCTGTGGAAGTTCTTCGTTTCTCTTTCACGACCATCTGATTTTTCTCCTGTAATTGTAAGTTACCTTTGCTTAAAACAGATTGTCTACATCTCCAATCAAGGAATAGTTAAGGATTGCGTACTTTACCGTGTTTTTCTGGAATTCCCTTTTGAGCTCCATTACAGGGCTGCTATTATGACCTAGAACGAAGCAAAACATTAACAACTGATGCTTGAGAAGTCAAAAATGAAACGTGCACATGTGAGTAGTTCAATGGAATTAAAGCTCATAAAAATAACAAAAAGGTGAAGTGGAAACTGCAAGTAATGTTGCAAAAGTATTGGCCAAGAAAGGATTAGAAAAGAACACCAGAACAAGTATAATTGAGAGGTCTCAGAAAGTTCTAACAAGGATATGGAAGCAAACACTTGGATTTTATTTGCTTCAAGGATTTGAGGGCGTTGATATGTCAGGGAAGTACCTGGTGGGAGGCTCTTGCGGTTTGGACCACCGATACGGCGGCCACCGTTGAGGAAATGCCGGCGATCGAAGAGCTGGAAAATTCCATTCATGCATCCAATTTGCTTCTGCAGATCTGGTTTGTCATCTGACAAGGTATATATGAACTTGGCAGACATCTTCTCCTATCTTCAACTGTGAAAAACAACAGAAAAATGTAAAAGCTGTTACATTTCTAATGAACTTCCATTAATCTCAGTCTCTCTTACTCGATGGTCTTAGCATATTTCTTGTTGAAATTTGAGTAAGAGATACCAATAGAGAATATGACTAACTAGAATTGAAAAGATGGAAACATTCATTTGACAGAAACTCTTTCACTTAAAATCCAAGCCATAGTGGCTCCTGCTAAACTTACTGCTTCTCTATCAAGTAATAATTACGTACATTATACCTGTAAAACTCTGGCTGCAAATGATTCCACCGCAGGTGTACTGTATATGGTCAAGGTTTCAGAGAATCCATTGAAGCAACAGAGGAGAATGATGGAGGACCAAGAAAAGAAGGAAGAAGAAACAAAGACCTATCATCAAGTGAAGATAATTTGTCTTTAAGGGTTTCACAGAACAAAGCAGACAAAATCTTCTGGCGCCAAAGCCAAAAGGTAAGCAAAAGAAGAAGGGACCCAAAATACAGTTGCCCACTAGCGTCCCATCTCGATTGGAATATGAATGAGGTATAGCAGAGAAGGTTTGCAGACCCAAGAAGAGATGTTTTCTGGGTTTCCTCAATGAACCAATGAACAAGGTTTGTCTTTTGGCTCCTCTATGAAAATGGCAGCTCCTCAGTGATTGAACTTTATATGGAGAGATAAGCGTAGAACGTGTCAAAACAAAAAGAAAAAAAGGAAAATCTACTTTGACAAAGCTGTTGCCAACCTTTTCTTTGTTTACTTTGATTAAATTGGAGTATTGTGAGTTAAAAATTCAAAGTTGAGGAACAATGACAGTGTAGATAAACAAAAAATGGAAAAGAGAGGCCATTGTTTTGGTATTTTTCTACCATTTTCATGTGGACAAGATAACGTTGGTGGGTCTCTGAGCCACTCTACATGATCATGTGGAGCTTGTCAGGGAGTGGAAGAATTATAAGAAAGTGGATTGATGATGACTGCTAAGATAAAGGCTGTATACTCCAAAAAACCTTAAATTCTCACACAAGTCTCCTTTCGCCCCATTAGTTTGGTTATTTTTTATAGTAAAGATCTTGTACTTGCTTGTATGAGTGGTTGACAGGGCTGCTTTGAAAATTTTACTATGTATTAAATACTATTCGATTTTTTTATTCTTAATAATTTGAGTGTTCGACAGTTATTTTATTAAATATTTTATTTGTAATGTGTATTTTATAAATTATTTTTTGTATCTAATAATTCAATAAGTATTTAATCAATAAAGACTATAATTTTTTAAATTAAAAAATACATATTTTACGTAAAGTCTTTACCTTATATTGCGAAAAAGTCGTGCTAATTCGGTATATTAATTTAGAGGTCATTTGATTCTTCTTTTATTTTTTAAAATAAAAATTTTGTTTGCTTGATAATGTAAATTAGTTCTTTTTTGTCATTAATAATAATTATATATTAAATAAAACTTAAATATAAATTTTTTAATTAATTTAATCTTGTATATAATATTTATTAACAAATTATTAATAAAATTATTTTATTTTTTAAAAAATAAATAAAATAAATAAATTTTAATTATCTAAAATTTAAAAATAAGTAAAAATTAAAAGCTCTAATAAACATATTTTTAATTAAATTTGAAAACACAAATTAAAAATAAAATAAAAGTAGAAACAAGCCCTAAATTATTGATGGGAAATTTGGTGGCTGGGCTTAAAAGTTAAAAGTGGTCCTGTTTATGTTTTAACGTGTGGGAGACGCTATAATGATTACCAATATTTCAAGATCTTATCAAAAAATCTCGCTTATTTTTTTGTGTCTGAATCAATTAAATATTCGTTTGATTTTCTTTTATTTTAAAAAATCAGAAACAATAAAAACTGAAAAATACATAAATGGAATTGAGGAAACATTAACTTTAAATATTATGGAAAATGTTAAATAAAACATGCATGTGATTTATATTTAAGTATGATTAACAATTTTAATTTGAATAATGTCAAATATGATAAACAAAAATGCTAAGATTAAAATTTTTAAAAGTAAATAAAATAATAAATTCCAAATATGATTAAACATGCTTGTGATATAAAGAATTTGTAGTTAATATTCAAAATATTTTGAAAATTGAACCGGAAGTTAAACCAATAAAATAAGAATTCTCAGATTTAAGATTACCGACCGGTATTAAATAATTATAGAACCGATTAAAAATTGAATAAAATTGAAGAATTTGAAATATAATTGAAAGAAATTATTTTTAATTTAAAATTTAACTAAAAAAGACCAAATAAAACTTAATTAGTTATTTTAGTTTATAAAATTTGATTAGTTTATAAAATTAACCAATTAATTAATACATTAATCAATTTTTAGCATCAAGGGTTATTAAAATAAATCGAATTAAAAGTTTACGATTGTACAATATTATTCCGAAATTTAAAACGTGACATTAAATTTTTAAATTATAACAAAAATGTTTTGATTTTAAGTTCTTTATTAAATTAGATGACAAGCCAATATGATTTGAGGTTTCCATAAATGTTAATATTTTGTTAATTTATAAATAATATTAACATTTTAGCATCACCTTTTAAACTTAAGGCTTGAATTATAAAATTAAATAAAATTTGAAATTTTTTATAATTTACCTAAAATAATTTAAATCATATTCATAAAATAGTCATAATCAAATAACTTACCTTCATTTTTGTAGGGAGCACATCTAATGTTCCCGAATTGCTGTGTTCCGCTTTGACTTTAGTATCTATTTGAATTGGTTTATATCAATAGAATTTTTGTCAGTTAAGGTTTTTTTAGAAAAGCTTTTCTAAGAAACCAGTTGACTATTTAGATGTCAATTAAAAAACAGATTTTTTTAAAAGAGCTTCATACAATAGACTATTTAACAACATAAAAATAAAATACACTTTTATTAATTTTAACTATAATTTATTTTGTAATAAAATTATTTATACATATAAATATTATTTAAAGTATATTAAACAATATGCAAAGTACAATATATTAATTATTATATAATTTTAAACTATATGAAACATAAATGAAAATATATATAACAAAATCTCTTATATAATTATAACATAAGTAAAACTAATATCAAAAATAAGTATTAAAACATATAAAAAATTCAAATAATATTATATAAATCTCAAAATAAACGTGAAGATGAGTTTGTAGGTATTATAAAAATTATGTGTAAAACATAAAGACAAAAGAGACTAAAAATTAGGCTCATTAATTGATTTGAAAATTTTATCTAAAAAGATACTTTTTTTAAAAGCTCCAAATTTGAACTTATTAAAAAGTTGTATTTTTGCTGCCAAAAAAGTTATATGTACTAAAAAAATGATTTTCTATCTTACAATCAAACTCTCATTTTTATTAAAAAAACTTTTGTGGTAAAAAAATGTTTATTCACCCTCCAAAAACTTAACCAATTTATTATAATGAATGACCGAAATTTATTCGGGCATAATAATTCAAAAATAGCAAATTTGTTCCCTTTTTGTATTATATCGTTTCATGTATAGTATAGACATTATCTTTCGAAAACACATTATTAAATGATTGAATATACATAATAGTTTATAAAATACGTATATCTAACAAATCACTCGAGAATATAATAACTATATTATATATAATGATGACACTCTTTGAAGGTCACATGTATGTTCTGCTCCTTACATTATCCATGAAGAGAGGTGGGAATTCCTAGGTTCTTAGGCTTCTTCCAATAATATTTCAAACGTGAGTTGGTTCATACGCATGCATCTGCATCGTGTGGATTCTGTAATAAATGCTTCAACAAGCACTTGTGGTCCTCCTGACTCTCTCCATGCAACCCTTATCTGTGTTTTTGTAATTTACATTTTTACATTAAGTTTCAGTAAGTTCATATCATTCTTTTATTATTGTGTATCCCAAATCCATAAACTAAACATTGAGGAAAAAAAATCAATCATGTATGTGTTCTTGGGTCCAATGTTTGGTCTTTGTTGATGCATCAATGTTATCCTTAATTTTCGTATTTTCCGAGGAAACTAGCTGTGGTCCTGTAAATGCGTACTGATATATACCTGTCATTTGCCCAAGAGGAAGAATAAGAAGAGGAAGAAGAAGAAGAAGCGTTTTAGAATATACAAAAGTCAATAACCGGACATTTAGTACATACAATACAATCCCTCGATTCGTAGCATTAAAAGCATACATGAATGTATCTACAAAGCATCCGAAGAGCTTCGGATTCATTGCTGAAAAAGAAGTATAACTAACTAATTAAACCTGGCAAATGCATGTTAGAGCAAGGAGAACACATCACGTGCTTTGCCTGCAAAAGTCATTCCTTCTCAGAGCATGCTTTTATAGTCTAAAATACATTTAACTAATGATAAGAAAGTTGAGCGTGAAAATTGAGTACGGCCCTGCAATGATTGGGCTCTGGAAAATGGTTCAAGCTCTAAAATTGTGCTAATTAATTATTTTTTATGATTAAAAGGTTAAAAATTTTTAATCGTTTAATTTTTATTTAATTTTTTATTTTTTTATTTTATTTATTTTAATAATTTTATTGTTAAAAATTAATTAATCAGTTAATTTTAATAAATTAATAAATTTTTATAAACTAAAATAAATCAATTAATTTTTATTTAACAATCTCTTTTTAATTAAACTTTAAATTATTTGATAAGTAAGGACAATTTCGTTCAATTATATTTCAAATTCTTTAATTTTATTTAATCTTTAACTGATTTTATGATAGTTTAATATCGGATAAACCTTTTAAACTTTAAATTATTTGTCTTACCGGTTAAACTTTCAGTCCAATTTTTAAAAATCTCAATTCAGAGCTGTAAGAAATCCTACATTTCATGGCTTATGAATAAAAATCTCCAAAATTTTCAACTTTCACAAATTTATAGCAAAGTAATTAAGTAATAATGCATATTTGAATTAGTGAACATATATCATTTTTCACACAGCTGTTCTGTATATCAATAAACTACTACATTCCACACTTTAATTTACAAATAAAAATAGTTTTATTGTAGAAAATAATATAAAGGTTCAAGTTTGTCTCGTCTATTATTAAAGTATATAATATAAAATGGAGAAATTATTAGTCCTGGGACAATGATGAAACAGATCAATTTGCGGTACAAGTAGTAGTAACGTAATCATCTTTCACTCTTTTTCTTTTTTTCACGTGGAATTGATAATTATTGCAATTGTACCAAATAATAATTAGTTGTTGAGTGTCTGAAAGAACATAAAATTTTGATTATACACCTTCAAAACAAATCGATTATATAGAACGATGGACCTATTGACTCATCTATATCAATCTTTTGAGTTATAATCTTTTTTTTGTGACTTTTATTATGTTTAAGAAGGTACATCATTGTTTTGATTTAGTGTCTGTTTGAATGGGTTTATATTAGTATAATTATTTTTAGTAGAGTTTTTGTCAGTAGAATTTTTTTTAGAAGAGTTTTTCTAAAAAACTAGTTGATTGTTTGGCTGTCATTTAAAAAAAGCTTAAAAAAAAAGATTCATACAGTATAAAAATAAAATTCACTTTTAATTTTAACTATATTTTATTTTGTAATAAAAATTATTTATGTATATAAATATTATTTAAAGTATATTAAACAATATGCAAAGCACAATATATTAATTATTATATAATTTTAAACCATATAAAACATAAATGAAAATATATCTAACTAAATCTTTACATAGATTATAACATAAGTAAAGCTAATATCAAAAATAAATATTAAAATATATAAAAAAATTAAATAATATTATATAATTCTCAAAATAAACGTTAAGATGGGTTTGTGGGTATTATGTGTAAAACATAATAACAAAATAGACTAAAAAATAGGCTCATTAATTGATATGAAAAATTTATTGAAAAAGCACTTATTTGAAAAGCTCCAAATTTGAGCTTCTTAAAAAGTTATATTTTAGTTTCTAAAAAAGCTATTTTTATTAAAAAAGTGCTTTTGGATTTTACAATCAAACACTCATTTTTCTTAAAAACAGTTTTTGTTGTAAAAAAAGTACTTTTTTATCTTCCAAAAGCTGAACCAAACAGGTATTTAGTTTAAAACTTTAATTTTATGATGGTTTAATACCTGTTGAAACTTTTAAACTTTAAACTTTTTGTCTTATCGGTTTAACTTCCGATCTGATTTTGAAAACATCAATTAAATCAATACACATCCTAACAAAATAAATAAAAGTTGATAAGTGAAGAAGATATGTATCTAGAAAATTAGAAATACATGTAATTCATAACAATTATGTTACAATATAAAACTATCTTCCATAATCCTCACAATTTTGATCTAACTAACTCCAAAAGATTATGTAAATATTTGAATATATAGACAAAATTTAACGAAATATTTATTTTAAAAAATGCATGAGATCTACAAATTTTTCACATACCCTAAATTTGAATTGGGAACATTTAAAAGACTGTACCAATACTTAACTCTACATAATTATGGCCAATTGAATTTGTGGTTTGTGAATGTAGGCCATTCAAAGGATAAGAGCTTTTGATTTGCATGAGAGTGGCCTACTTTAATGTTTGTATTTAGAAAATAGCTATGTCGTTGAGGCAATCACATTATGATGATTTGTCCAACACATGAGGAAATGCACTGAAAAGGAGTGATGGAGATTTGTGATAGATAAATTGAAAAGATTGGAAAAAAAGTTGTGCAAAACCACATGCATAAAGTGAAGATATCACATGAGGGATGCCTTAACTTCATTGGGCAGGAACCAACTAAGCTACTTGTCATCTCCATTATCCTAAACTATCTTCCAAAGAATTGTCATTGCTCCCACCTTCCCACCATGATTGCCTTATGATGTCCCCTACCAAATCACCCTATTAATTGATTGATGGTCCTTTAATAAAACATAAAAAATTCCTTAAAGTTATAAAATATAGTTAAGTATATAAATTAAGGAAGTCAATTAGAGATAAAGATTTATAAGTAACCATTATTAATTAATTTTGTAGGCTGATGAGAATAGAAATTTGCATCAGCAAATTAATGGAATTAACATTTTATATTAGATTTCTAATAAATTTAATCTTTTTAAATACTATTTTGGATTTAAATGTATTTTCTCTTTAATTAATTACTGATCCTTTAATAAAAAAGCTTCTTTTCCCTGGAAGTTATAAATGTAATTAAATAAACAAACCACAATTCACAGCCAAGTGTAAATTCCTATTCAGACACTGAGTTTGCTATAGGACTTCAAGATTGTGTGACCATTAAACTAGGAGTAGTTGCATGTTAATAATAACATCTTTTATTTGTTTATTTTTTTTCTCCAATGCAAGGGCTAAGTCAAGATTCCATCTTATCCTTTTTGTTCACATGAGAGGAGGAGAAGACTTATAGATCTAAGCTTGAATTGTTAAGAGTTTCAAACTCCTGTTCTTCAATAGCCACATGAAGCTAGGGCAATATAGGCCCTAGCATTTCTTCTTCTTCTTTTTCTTTTCTATACCTTTCTAATTCGAGTGAGGAACATGATTGTTATGGCTCGACGCCCAAGTCTGACACCTCGAAGTGGTGGATCCCCAGTTAGATGATGATGTTGCAAACGTAAAGCCTTTAAATTATGCCCTAAACTATGATTTAACTAGTGGCATGTGTCCTAAGAAGCAGATTTGATGCTTAAGAAATGATCGGTGATGAAATATATTGCATTAATCAGACTGACAGCGCTAAAAGTCAAAACCAACCATACAATCCAATTGCCAGTTCATTAGAAGCATAGCACATATACCTTGCACATGACAAGTTGATCACATCTATATTAAATCCATCCCTTGATTTTGAGTGATTCGTTAGTTAATTAGTTTATCTTAATCACGTATTTTATAGAATATTATGATTTATTTGTTATACACTCCAAAAGGTTAAAGAAGTAA
>JANVCQ010000001.1:30082619-30097521 GCA_025531925.1 Erythroxylum plowmanianum
AAGTAAATTATATTATAGATTGAAAAAAATTTTGTGATTTTGGTAAATTTTAAAACAAAAGAAACCAATCACGAATATGATTTAGTGTTGGTGTATATGGTGGAAAGACATAAGATATGCATCTAACTATACCTTTCTACACGTGCAATATCGCAGAGACAGTGGAGACAGGGACAACCTGTTCTCCCTTTTTGGGAGGGACATAAATCTTTGTCCCTGTCTACCGGAGGCGGTAGACAAAAATATGGAAACAACAACTAAACAGGTAGCAGAGATAGGATTTATTTGTTCTGTTCACTATCCCCACTCATGAAAACAGTAACCAAATATAGGGTTAGGGTTTTGAGAAAAGAGTGATGGGGACAACAGGTGAGGAGAAAAACGTGGTCCGTTATGATCATTGGATCATCCCAACAGCCCTATTTTTTTAATTCATTCCAAACTACCGTTCCACATTATCTTGAGATTAAAAAATTCCCCATCAAATCCTACGGTTTAATAAGAAAGAAACACTTGAAATTTCTAATTTATCAACATTTAAAAATTTTCTAGACATACAAATCATTAAAAATTATTAATATTTTAATGTAATTTTAATCTAAACATGTGCTCAATTTTCTTTCTTTTTTTTACTCAACACAACTATATTTTATTAAAAATTTAGAATTAATTATTTTATATTAATTTTAAATAAATATTTTTAATAGTAAAATATTATTTTAATTAATTAAATTTTAATTATTAAATAAAATACTATTGTTTTATTCTAATTAATTTAAACCAAATTAGGTCAATTTTTTAAATTCAAAACTAATTTAAAAGTCAGTTAACTCAATCTTAGTTTACTAATTTAAATTAAATTAAAATTAATTTAAGAATCCTATTTTAGATTATATATACAGTAATTATAAGCTCAAACATATAATTTTTACTTTTATTTGATCCAAATCAACTCGGATTGATTCTCATAAATTGTTCATAACAGGAGATATTGTCACACAATAATTTAACACCATATCAAAATCAACAATCATAGGAGTTGTTGCCAAGTAATACTATTCATTTCCCTCGTTCAAAAGACTGTACGAGTCTCTTCTATGACATATGAATCGATGGGGAAGGGATATTGTATTATATATATATATATACACAAACGGTACGAAAATTTGTGACCTTATAGTTATAATAATTTGTTATATAATAATGTGAATTAAGGTTATTATCATGATTTGTTTTTGGACCTAATCATGTGAGAACTACGTCTTTGTCTAATGAATTTATTATTTGGTTATTATAATGAAGATTCTTATGTTTGATGGACTCACATCATGTTGGGACAAAAGCACGCGAACATGTTTTTCATGTACGTCGAAACTAATAACAACAAAGATAAATTATATGATATTGTAAGAAATTTATTCAACACAATTTTTTATTTAATAGTTTTTTAATTAAATTTTAAATTTTTAATAAAAATAATATTTTTAATTATTTAATTTTAACCAATTTTATAATGATATAATACCGATTTAATCTTTTTTTTGTTGTCCACGATGTGTCCAAGGAGGGTCTCAACTATAGGAAGATACCTTTAAGTCATCCACACCTAGATTAATCCTCGTTCGAGCCGAATAGGTCACTTGCGGGAGGCAAAACTCTAACCCCAAGTTTTAAACGGTTGCATATTCGAAGGCGATTCGAATCTGCGACCTCAATTAAACCAGGAGAGCCCCTTATCAACTCACCTGAACCTTAGGGTTACTGATTTAATCTTTTAAATATTAAAATTCTTGTATTATCGATTTAACTTTCGATTCGATTCTTAAAACATCCTTGTAATGAATATAAAAATAAAATTCATTCCTTTTGCTTTATTTAAAATAAATTATTTAATACCATTTTAAAATTTTAATCGGATTGTAAATTACCAATGAAAAAGAAATTCTTCCCTGATAACATTAAAAAGAATAACGAAGGACAGAGTCACAGATGCCAACAACACATTACTTTGACTTGTATGAATACTCAGTCTAATTTTATGGTATTTATTATGTCTCATAAATTTCAGTCATTTATTTATGTAAATTCTGCATGAGTATCGCATAAATAAACACAATATTTGTATAAATAAATGGTTAAAATTTATGAGACAAAATAAAATACTATAAAATTAAACAGAAAATCCTTTAGTTACTTTGAGAGACTTCAACACTCCATTCGTCTCTGTAGAACATCTCAAAAGCTCTCCCTCTGCTCAGCAGTCAGCACGTGAAACTCCTCATCTTGGAACGCTGTCGTTTTTCTAGCTGTGTTGGCTCTTCAAGTATTGAAAACGCTGTCGTTTATATGGTGATACGTAGGAGATTGTTATGGCTCTCCAAACTTTTGTACTCCTCTTTTTATTTATTTATGATTTTTATGTGCTTTGATTAAGTTTTCTCTGAACATTTCCTCAAATCCATGCAATAACTAGACGCCAACTCGTTGTGTTCAAGTCTATCTTCTCTACACCTACCATGGGCAATCTCTGCACTTGCTTCGCACCCAGAACTGTCAAAAAGAAGACCCTTAAAGACATTAATGATTCTTTGATTCAAGAACAAGCCTTGGCTGCTGCGATTTTGTTTAGGCAACATCAGCAGCGAAATGGGTCAGGACCGTTGTTCTTTAAACGTTCGACTTCACAGCGTCAAGAGAACAGTAAGAAGACTCAGTTGCCTCGGAGCTGCAGCTCCAGGCCCCGGACGGTCACTGACCAGTTGTTACAACCTCACCAACTTGTTAACCAGGTTTGTGTTGTTGGGTCTACGTATTGTTTCTGATAATTCGCTTGAACTTGATTATTGTATTTTCGTGTTACAATTTCTGTAGGATATAAAGCCTAATGATCTTGAAACCAACCATTTTGTCCTTGTCCATGGAGGAGGTTTTGGTGCTTGGTGCTGGTACAAAACTATAGCACTTTTGGAAGAGAGTGGTTTCAGAGTTACTGCCACAGACTTAACAGGTTCTGGGATTCATTCTTTTGATACAAATGGCATTACCGATCTCTCAGAATATGTCAACCCACTTACGGATTTCCTTGGGAATCTTGCTGAAGGAGAAAAGGTTTCTATATGTTCTTAGCTCTTTAATACCTATTTTTCATTTTCTATTAACTATGGAGTGAATATTTGGAGGTAGAATTCTGATAATTTCATATTATTCTGGTGAATATGCAGGTGATCTTGGTAGGACATGATTTTGGTGGTGCTTGCTTATCCTATGCAATGGAACTGTTTCCTCACAAAATTTCCAAGGCAATATTCATTGCAGCTACAATGTTGGCCGATGGACAGAGTGCCATATCAATGTTTTCTCAGCAGGTATATACTTCAATACAGGGATTATTTCTATAACCTAATATTTTGAAGAACTTCTCATCTGGTTTCTACCAAGAGTTTGCATCTCTCTGTCAGGCCAATGAGGTTGTGATGACGGGTACAAGAGAAACATGACATTCAATGTGGGAGTTGTACTCCATTGAATATGGAACCTAAAGTATTGCACGGCAACTTGTCGGTGTTTAATGAGAGCCGACCTTCTTTATGCATTTTCACCATTTCTAAGCAATGCCAATCTCAAGTGCGTGTCTGAGTCTGAAATGTCGATGTTTCGAATAAAAATTTCAAAATCATTGCAGGAAGGGTCGAATGATGATTTAATGCGACGGGCACAAATATTTCTGTACGGGAATGGGAATGACCGTCCTCCAACTGCCATCGACATGGACAGGCCATTATTAAAAGACTTGTTGTTCAACCGAAGTCCTGCCAAGGTACGACAAAGTCGAATATTAATCTATTTCGTAAATTTATAAAGCTAATGCCTCCATTTTTTTTACCACTTTTGTCTCAGGATGTTGCATTAGCATCTGTTTCAATGAGGCCGATCCCGTTTGCCCCAGTTATGGAGAAGCTTTGTCTTTCTGACATGAAATATGGAAGTGTGAGGAGGTTTTACATACAAACTCTTGAAGATAACGCTATTCCTCTTACACTACAAGAGAGCATGATTAGTGCTAGTCCGCCTGAAAAAGTGTTTCGCTTAAAAGGTTCTGATCACTCGCCTTTCTTCTCAAAGCCTCAGGCTCTGCACAAGTTATTGGTTGAGATATCTTCAGCCTAACTTAGCTTCTGAGAGATCTGTATGCATATGTTTATGAGATTTCATACTTCGATAATGCAAAAGAAGAATAAAAAAATTACTCTTTTGAACATATTGACAAGTTTCTAATACTGTGATACATAAATCCACTGTCTAAATCTTGATAGAAGCCTTAACTCAACGTACAATTATACGTTTTCAGATTTCAAATTTAAAATAATAATTCTGACATTTTAAATATTATTAATTTACGGGTAATTCAAATTCAATATAATTTCATATGAATCATAAGAAAAAATTTGAACTTTTAAGTAAGATGGATGTACTGCACAACAATTAATGTATTCAATTTCTACTAACAATGTTGAAAATCGTAATAAAATTCTAATATTTTGTAATTATAAAACCTATTAATATAAATACAAAAAGAAGCTAAACTAAAGCTATATTCATAGAATTAACATCCTAATAATTTTCATTAATTTTATTAATGCAACTGTTGATATATACATTAAATTCCCATTAAGCATTGCAATAATTGTATTAAAAATATAAAAAAAAAAACTAAAACTACAGAAGAAAAAAAACTGAAATAGGTCTACTATGACATGAAGAAGATATAACAAATAAGTTGAGCTCAGATCAACCCAACAACCTATTAAGGATCAACAAGCACATAATTAGGAATTTCAAGTGGGGAGGAATCAAAATTGTATTGAATGTGAAAAGGGACTTGTGAATTGTTAAACATAGCACATAAAAGAAAACCTTTAAGCAAGCTAAACAACTAATGGAGTCATTTGTCAAATTTCCTCAAACAATCAAATATTGGAGAGAGGTAACATATATCATCCTCAAACAATCAAATATTGCAGAGAGGTAACATATATCAACCTGTTAGCTCAGGCACCAACTCAAAGTTCAACCTACTTCTTAACAACTCTTGCCCTCTGAACCAGAGGAATGATGGAGATGAAGAACTCCTAACGAATCATTAACCCTTGCGATCCCGGTGCGCCGTCTTCTGTTAGCTTATTAGCTTGGATCGTGTTGATGACACTTGCAATATTACCCTGGATAAACATGTAAGAAAACCAAGTTCTCAAGTGTAATTATAGTAAACTTTGGTTCTGATCAAAAAGGATTCAACTCTCCCAGAAGATTAGCATTTAGCAGTCTACCAAGCATGACAATGAAAAACCATATCGGGACAGTGAGATTAAATTGCATATTGAATAATAAGATCTTACCCTCCAAGTAGCTAACTTTTCTCTAAGTGTCTGCCACTGATGTTGGCCGAACACATGCTCGGTAGAGAAACTGCGTTAAATTTGAAATGCCCGTAATGTAAGAATCGAAATTAAAAGAGAGAAGTGTAGGGACTGTGGGTGATGAAGAAAGAATAGATTACCACACAATTGCAACTTGATTCATCTGATCCATCCGCCACTTAATTAACTTAGAAGTTATTGCCTTCACAATCCATAACTCCACCTCATCATCATTAATCTGCCATGGCAGTTGAATTAATACAATTCAACAAAAGTCACTATGTACCCTTGAGAACAGAACGATAAACCAATATACCTGAAGAGTGTCCTTAATAAGAGCATATGGGACTCGACCAGATTCATTTAAGGCAAGGTCCACCAATGAGATCAATCTCATCTTCGTTATGCAATTTTCATGAACAAGACCTGGGCAACAGAGGTAGTGTTTTGGAAGAAGCATAAATTATGTCGAAGATGTAGCTCATCTAGGAGACTGATATTAATTCATGCTGGATACAAGTATTACCATAGCTTTCAAGTAACGCAGAATTTGCAGCCTGAAAGTCCAGATAAGCATCCAACCTCTGAGTCAGAAAGATCTTCAAAAGCTGATATACCAATGTATACTTCGCATCCCTTTCCAGTTGTGCTATAGCAGGCATATCTAGAAGATCAGACTGCAAAAGAGCCCTCATATTAGTGTTTAGCAGCCCAATTCAGGGAATAACAAATACTATTACAATCATAAAGAAAATAAAAGACAGCTTATCACTAGCTGTAAGAAGCCAGGACCTAGGAGAACGAATACATAATGCCCATGAAGTCCTAAAGAAAGCTAAAGAGAGCTTCATCATAGCAACTGTAAGAAAGCAGGACCAGAAGAAGGAAGTGATCATCAACCAAACCATATCAGAAACCAGTTATGGATTCCCAATCATAAGTGTAAAAATCTTAACATCTTCAGGCTGCTGCAATTAATGCATTACATACCTCCATTAGACACAATAGCAAAGCCTAGGAAAAATAATCTGATTTCAGCTTTAACTCAAAACATTAAAAGGTTAACTATACCTGAAAGATGTCAGGGGCCCTAACAAATTCGATAATTGTGAGGACAGCTTCCTCTTTGGCTTCACCCAATGTGTAAGGATCCTCATTGTTGAAAGTTGCCAAATATTTTGTGCGGAATTTGAAAGCATCTTTCACAGAACTGGAAAGGAGTGAGGCATAACAAAAGAACTTAAGAAATGGCACTCTCATGGACGAAAACAAAACTTGGTCTAGAGTCTAGAGTTTGCTAAGAATCCTGCAATACCTCTTGCTCTCTTTCAATACATTAGATACATTGAGAAAAAGCTCTCGTTGATCCTTGACTTTAAGATTCCACTCATTCAAGAAGCGATCTAGCATTTTAAAAGAAGGTATTACAAGCTCTGTCACTTTTCCATTCCTTGCCAAATCTAAGGCCTTCATATATACATAGAACCGGCTGTAGGCATTCTCCAGTAGATTGTACAGATTGAACAAGCTGATAAAAGAAGTATAAGACAATGCCACAAAAACCCAAACAGCAAACTGAAATTGTTATTCAAATTACATCTTTAAGCGCAATGCAGGTTTGTCAGTTGGCTGTTGAAGGACTTTTGCGCATATAAGCTTAGCCATCTCAAGTGTTTCATCCAGACTTTCAGAATTGGTGACAAGGTTGCAGATAACAGTGAATATGCACTCAAGATCTGGGTTAAGACAGGCCAAAAAGGCACATTATGTATATCCAATTATCCATGAACCAGAATAAGCAACTTCAAAATTAGTATAACATCACCATATCATTAATTGAACAAAAAATCATTAAACTTTTCCAGGAAAGTAAAAGATCACAATATCGCAGCCATAGACAAAATCGACAAACCTTTCTCTGAGAACTTGGAGCTTGAGAATATCAAATCAGCTGAAGTGAGCATCAACGATGTCAAATCAAGCATTCTGCCCCTCACCATGCATTCTTGGGCTTCCCCACAAAGCCTACTAACTTGTTGCTCTGCAACCTGCTTGGTAATCAAGGAACAACAATCAAACAGATTTGCAGCTGACAAACTCATTGAAATGAATTCCAAATTTGAGCACTAGATCATCAATTACAACGACAACTAACCAAAATTCTAATATTTCTGCTCTACAGTAAAACACTACTTTCTTTCAGAAATGAGTTAAAAGAAAGTGGCAACTTACATTAGGAAAAAGGGCAATAATGTTGTGAAATCCATCAGAAATACAGTAAGCAATGCATGACCAAACAAGCTCCCAACAAACAAAGTCATCGAGACGGTTAATGAAATCAACTAGTAAATCATAAATCATAATAACAAGTTAACCCAATTTCTACCTTTTACCCTCCAACAATCATAAAGCTTCCAACTTTCTTCCGGCAATGACCTTAAGGCAAAGACAGTCATTCCATACGAAAAAAGCAACAATTTTTAATCCCCCAAAATCCACACACCCGCTAATTAAAAAAAAAACCATCACCCATTAAACCTTCCTAAATCTAATAAACCAAGTATGGAACGAAAAGTACCGCAAAGTGAAGTAGTAGCTATGCATATGTACATATTATACCTCAGGACCGGCGTCGGCCCAGGAGAGCTCAGAGGTGAGGCGAACTACGGCGAGGGTAGGATCTTCCTCGGAGGTGGGAACGATGGTCGTCATTGTTGGATGATAAAGCTCTCTTCAACGGTTGACCTGTTAGAATTTGGATGAATTGTGTGAATGTAATAACACTCAAAACCCTAGTTCAAGGCCGGAGGCTAAAGTTTGGTTCTTTCACTTTGGTTGGGTGCTTGTGAAAAACTCAGTCATCTTTTTGTTTTTCCATTTTTCCACTTGACATTTTACTTACTCTTTTTATCTGTTTTCAATTTGGTATTTGAAATATACTAGAAATTAAATTAAAAACAATAAGAAGTCAGAAAAAAAAAAACTAAAATTGATAAGTTTCGTAACAAACTTAATAACGATAAAATTAATATTTTTATAAAAATATATTTGTATTGCAACAAAAATATTAAGGACTAATCATTAAATTAGTATATTAAAGACTAATTTTAAGTATTTAGTAGTGATAAAAATTAGTGAATTAATGCAAAAAATATATATTATATATTTTTTTTTAATTCTTAATATAATAAAACTTAATAAAATGTTTTTAAATTTTAAATATAAATAAACACTTATTATTCATTGTTTGTAGCATTATTATTAATTTTTTTAAATAAAGGTTTTTTGTGAATATATGTTGACCTCTTTTTTTTTTACAACCTCAGGGCGTAGGAGAGTTGGTATGGGGCTCTCCTGGCTTAAGTGAGGTCACGAATTTGAACTGTCCTCATGTATGCAGTCATTTAAAACTTGGAGCTAGAGCTTTGCCCCCTGCAAGGGACCTACCCAGCTTGAACGGAGATTAGTCTGAGTGTGGATGGCTTAAAAGTGCCTTCTCATAGTTGAGACCCTTCTAGGACACCTTGTGGGGAAAAAAAATTAATTTTTACATGTAGGTTATGGATTTTCTTAAAATTGTTGTGTCAGTGTTAAAGATTTGATATAAAGGTGGCAAAATAATTTTTGTCCACTCAATTTGAAATTAATAAGTTAAATTCTAACAAAAATTAAGTTTGAATCCATTAAATTTAATTAAACTAATATTTGAATTTTAAAAAATATTTTTTACACTTGACTTGACTTGAAGTTAACAAGATAAATTGCATTTGATCGAGTTTCAACTGGGACTCGAGTTTGAAATATGCTGCCAATTTTAAGGATGTCTTATTTTGATTGTTTGCAATTCTTGTGGATGTCTTGGAAGCTACAATTGCCTCAACTGATCCGAATAAAGTGCATTTACAAGGCATGCATAGGATGTTTTGATCCATTTTGTAACACAATCTAAAGCAACCAGTCCAGTTCATGAATCTTAAGAGATAAACATTAAGAAACATCCAAAGCTAAATATGTTCAAACACAACAGGATTCATAGGACAAGGATAAATTCCACAATTCCAGGATGGGGATAAGTTTGCACATGGATTATACATTCTTGAAGATTGAACGACTCACTTGCCATTGCCACCGAAAAGATAATCCAGAGAAGATCCACCACCGGGGGCAGCATGAACTTTGGTGGATGGCCGATCCTGCACTCCGATATGGGAGTCGTTACAGTACGATTAGATGCTATTGTAGGAAACAATCAACAATCAACAATCAAAGGGCACTGAGCCCGCAAATGATAAGCTTCTGATAATCTTGGTTTGTTTTAGGCTTTTAGCAACTTCAGTTGGCTGATATTTATTACTTCACAATCTGTGAAAAAATTATCAAATCTTGGAAGCATATTTCTTGTGCATGCTATAATGAGTATGACAAACATCTCCAGAACTCCAAGGGGTAAATTTAGAATCAATGGCTATGACCCTGCATTACCGGGATAAAACCGTATTCCATCGCACTTACTGCAATTTGGTGATGAAGTGTTGATGCACTTTCCAACTTCAATTCACTGCTGGATAAGTGAGGTGCTACTTACTACCTTAATCCAGCTGTTAGTACCAAACAGATCATATGCAACTGATAACATAAAACAAGGTCCTGACACCTATCCCGATTCATGCATATACAGTATGATAATGCATGCTTTGAGGTTAGAGTTTAGCCAATAACTTCTTGCTCTCTTTCACATATGAATCAAGGGGAAAGAGTGTAAAAAGGATAAACAAGAATGCAAATCAGAACAAGGAATATTATATGCAGCTCCTTTCTTGGTTTGCACCGAGGGGCAATAAGTTCAATAGCACCGTACCGTGAGAAAGTTACCACAGTTCTGCCCATCAGCTCGGTGGTAGTTGTTTTTCACGTTTCCAGGAATGCCTGCAGGAATCTGCTTGTCAATTGGTTGTGAACTAACAGCAGGATTTGGAGAAGGGCTGCTATTTGTTGTTTGTCCCTCAGTCTTATTAGCTGAGACATTGGCAGCAGTCTCCCCGCCGCTAAACAGGTAGCCCAAAGAGCTCTGTCCACCGCCACTGCTGACTCCGCGACCCATTACCACTAATTGCTTGTTTTTGCAACACTAAAGGTGGAAATCTGCACATTATTTCATATGGAAGAACTCTCAAAAGTTTAAAATAGATTAATATGAGGACAGTTGAATTACATGACAGTGATCATAACTGCAACAACACTAACAACGCACAGAAAAATGCAGATAGAAGCAGAAAGCACACAAGCAACCACAGTATATCGAATCCATTTCGAAATATTTTTCCAAGTCTTAATAGGTCAGCTGCATAAGATTTCCACCGGCAAGCCTATTGTATTCGTATCGCCATATATAATAGTAAATTAGAACTTTCTCCATTATGCATCAAAATATAACCAGATCTAACAACAAAGTGGTTTCCCAAGCAGCAGTATCGACAACAATTGATGTTATTTTTGAAGGGTCAGAATCACATCCTTGCCTCAGTTTCTAGTGGCAGATAAACTTAGCAAGGAACTATAAAATCCAACAAGAAACTAACAACAATTTTGATTAAGTAATGCTCACGGGAAAAGTGGTCATCTATGATCAGCAGAAAAAGGTGAACATATCTCATATAAACCATCAATCTTTGCTAGATGAAAGCAGGACAAAGTCTCATTCAGCTTCTGCCTTATTTTATCCACAAATTACGCTAAAGAACCAACTCCCAAACGAACAGGATCTACAATGCTTCAATGGCAGCCTATTATCTTCAATGAAATTCAAATATATTAAACATAAAAGGAAACGAATGCCCACCATAAAATAAAATAAAATAACCCAAGATTCAGATTACATCCAGATGTAAGCAAGTTAATAAAACGAATGCCATTAACATAGCATTCCCAAGATCTCATTTCCAGACCTCTACCGACAACCATAATTGTATAATCCAAACAGATCCAAATGCGAAACTCATACAACACACATCAGATTCATCAAAATGAGACATAGAAAAAGAAAGAAGAAATCTTGAAATGAGGAAAAGAAAACCAATGAAGTCTCATTGTTTCTGGAATCAAAATCAGAAAACAAAATATACCCATTAAGGATTTTGGATGTGGGATATCAAATAAAAAATGGAGATTTTAATCTATAGTTTGCATGCAATTAAAATGGCGTCTTTTTTGCTTACCTTTCACTTCTTCAGGAGACAAAAGGAAAACAAAAGTGACACTTTTCAAGAGAAAACAGAAGAAAAGGAAACAACTTTATACCTGGGATTGAAGAGATTAACAATAAAAATGAAGTCTTTGAAATATAAAACAAAAAGGTAACAGATTTATGCGCACTGAGCTGGCAAAAGGCAGTAGATATTTGGTTTTTTAAATGAACGGTATAACTGGATGGGACCAGCAACAATGGATTCCAAAGATTCACATGTGTCTTGTTTGTTTGTTTAGATTTATGGAGCCCAACCAGGAGAGAGAAATCTTACGAAGTTACAATGCCTCAACCGGTACTTAGGCTCGGCAATGATCTTATGGACATCCCAATATCAAGTGACGGCCCAAAAAATATCTTCTGAGTTTGGACCAGGATCGTTGGAATTAATTATCTAAATATGAGTCCAATCTAAAAGTTCGATTAATTCAAGTTTAACTTGTTAATTTTATATAAGACCGAATTGATTCAAGTCAAACTCATGATATTGAAGTTCTTATAGGTAATCATATGATAATATTCAGTTTAAATTAAGTATGACAATTGCGCTTCAAAATAAATTTGAACTTGAATTGCTCGACTTAACTCTAACTAAAACTTAAAAGTAATAAATGAAAATTTTTTAAAATTTATATTTGATCAACCATCAATTGACCATCCCAACTTGATTAAGTTTCGGGCTGCTCGATCTCCGTTAACTTCAGAATCAATTCTAAAGACTATGTTAGGTTAAGTTGAGCCCAATCAGATATTTTAAACCCGACTTGACTTGATGTCAAGCCTAGTCCAAATGGTAAAAGATGTTTACTTATCCGGTTGTTCAAAAATAAGGACACACAAATTTGCAAGTGTCATATGATGGAGTTATTAGCTCGTCGAATCATTTAGTCAAAATACATTACTTACAAATTATCATGCGTATCCAATAATTTACCTAATGCTAATGCACATCCCAAAAATAATGATTATGAATTTTACTAATATAAAAAAGAGATTTATGTAGAATTTACATGTTATCATTGTATCCATTGAATAATTTATTTAATTGATATTTAATATGTGATAATTTTGCTTGATTTCAATAATTTTGATGTTTTTTGAGTAAAAAAAATGAGTAGGCCTTAATCTAAATTCGAAAATTTAAATAGAGAATAAATCTTAACAATAATCAACAATGAATTAAGGATATCTAAACTAACAAAAATTTCATTTTGCGGATTTTCATAAAACAATCTGGGTAAGTAAAAAATGTGTTAAAGATGGTGTAAAGTGAATATTAACGGAATCAAGGTGTAGAGAGTAGATGGTCTTCTAGCTATATTTTTCATCTTCTCAAATTTCTCTTTTTCTAGATGATAGTTGCAACTTGCAAGAATGATCATTGAAAATTGAGAGATAATCAGATCTAACAGTCGATTATTTCATTTATTAATGTATTAGGTTGTTTTTTCTATGCTTTAACTTTTTGATTATTTTTTAACGTGAACAATTAGTTTATTGATTGAAATGATCATTAGCTATATTAAAATTTGAATAAAAATTTTTAATTTCTTTAACAACTAAAAAATTTAATTTTTTGCATCATAAAATTTTACTTCTATGAAAAACAATTAACTAAATTTATGTTGCCACAGATGTTATATTATCTTGTTTCAATAGTATTCCTCTTATTAAAGTTATTATTTAATTATATTTTATGTTATACTTAAAGTTATTAAACAATAAAGGTAAATTAAGTTACGTATTTTCCGATTAGCTAATCATAAAAAAGATGAATTTTTAGTAATTTATAAATTAATTTAAAGTACAGATGATAATTCCATCGCCATCTAAAGCACATAAATCGAACCAAATAGGTTGGTGTGAGTGGTTCAGCACTCTCATCCTTTAATTAGAGGTCTTGAGTTCGAGTCCTGAGAATGGAGAAATCTGTTTGGCCAGCACTTTACCCCTTACGGGCTGACCCGGTGCAAGCGAAGATTAGTGTAGGAGTGGATGACTTAAAGATATCTTCTCACAGTTGAGACTCTCCTAAAACACCTCGTAAGTAAAAAAAAAAAAGCACATAAGTCGTCTTTGAAGAAAAAGCACGCGATGATATCATCCTGAACTTTAAAAACTGTAGTGCTTACGGATTCTCAGGTCCTGTTCACGATAAAGTTAAAAGAGAAAGGCCATAAAGCTGCTTTTGCTTTCAATTATGAGCCAAGCTTGGGTTGGACCACCCTCTCCTATGTTAGAGTGTTCAACCCTATTTTACTTAATTGGTTTTATGTTTTTGTGTGAATTCTATAAATATGGAGATGAGATTAACTAGAATAAGATTAAAATTAGTTGACTAAAATAGAAGTTTTAATCTTGTACTACATGAGAATCAAATCCTTTGTTTTCATTAACCAGTTCTAACCTTGTGCCAGTTAATCACATTCATACATTTATATAGGACCTACATAAATATATAGAGAAAATTGACCGACACAAGATTGAAACACCATTTTGACAAAAGAGGATTTCGTGTGGTATAGCATGATGTAGATTTTTCTTAACAATGACGAAAATTAAAATTATTATTAAATCACCAAATAATTACAGTAAAAATTTATAAATTATGTTTTTATTTGATTAGTTTTAAAGTCAATTAAAATGTTAAAAATCAAACCGGTTTGGTTGGTTTAATAAAAGAAATCTTGAACCGGTTAATTCTTCAATTTAATTTGGTTTAATAATGTTTATATTCAAAACTTTCAGTTTATTAATTAATTGATTAATTTTTGTAAACTAATCAGTTTTTATAAAGTAAATAAATTGATTAATTTTTATTTAACAGTCTTCTTTTTCAACTAAACTTTAAATTTTTTTATGTATAAGGATAGTTTTTTTTTCACAATTTAATACTAGTTGAACCTTTTAAACTTTAAGCTTCTTGACCTTTTAAACTTTAAACCTCTTGTATTATCCGTTTAACTTTAGTTTCATTTTTTAAAAACATTGCTTAGAATCTAGTGAATGTTTAATTAATCAGAATTTAACTAGATATCAACTTAGAATCAAATAATCAAATATTTAGAATAAGATAATTTGTCAAGGTTTAATTAATTAACGAATTAAATTCAAAGAATGACTTATAAATAATAGGTTTATGATGAATTATTTTAAAGTCTAAGCTAAATTGAAAAAATGAAGGAATGAAAAGGGAAAAGATGGTAAAGCATAAAGTAGATGTTATTGTAACGGAGAGTAC
>JANVCQ010000001.1:30148219-30164410 GCA_025531925.1 Erythroxylum plowmanianum
TCAGCCGCTACTTCGGACGCCCTCTCGGCGACGTCATCCCTTGGACAAACCCCACTTCCAGAACCAGTGGACGACATACTCAAAATAAAGAAATCTAGAGGAAGAGGCGAGGAAAAAGGACGTACCTAATGGAAAAATGGAGTTAAGTATTTGAACGGCGGTCGGAAGAGAACTCCGGAGACTGAAAGCAAGAAAGTGCAAATAAAGACAGGATAAAAGCCAGATAACAGAGCAAATGTGAAGAAAATCCGTAATCTGCCGTCCCGGGTACTTATAGAAGATACAGTCGAAAAGATAATCCAACCCACGCTCGACACATGGAGAAAATCTAAGCGAGCCTGGACACGAGGCAGAATCCGAGCCAAAGGGAATTAGGGATATTCGAAATCTGGAGCGGCGCGAACAGTTGAAAGGACGCGCATACATGACAGCTACGCAACGTTTACAAAGACGATACGTTTCCGATTCTGGAAAAGCTGTCAGAGGGCACGCGCCGTCAAACCATAAATGCCCCAAGTATCGCCACGCGCTCACTAATGATGATCCCCCGACCGACTTTAGCACGGGCTGTCACGCAGTATGCACCAAGGCCGACCGATTGAGACACTCTACCTACCGATCCCAATGCGGGCAGTAGTGCACTACCTGTCAAAATCCGATCGATCGGGCCTACCCCGACCTATCTCATGGACGAGCTATAATGTCAATGATCGACCGATCGGGCCTACCCCGGGTTATCTCATGGACGAGCTCCAAGACTCAAGCATACTCTTTACCTTTCTCTTCGCTCAGACTCGAAGAGTAGGGGGGGCTTATGGTCGGGTCGGCCGTGCAGGGCCCGAGCCCAGTCAAAACGACCCGTGGGCCGATCGATCCACTCTCCAAAGATCAGCCTCATACGTGATGGCAATGTCAAACCCAAGTCCGATCCACGCTCTCCTCAGCCCGTCCGCATGTGAGAGACTCTCATGCAAACACTAAAATCTACCTACGTAAAGACCTAAACCTAATCGCTGCTCCATATATAAGGTATAATTCTACCGTAACAAAGGTACACAATCATAAACCTAGCTTTCTCTGCATTCAGCAGCCGGACCTTCACAAAAAGACTGACTTGAGCGTCGGAGGGGCCAATCGGGACATAACCCCCGACGTGCCTTCTTTGTTTTGCAGGGATCTCAGCGTAGAAGACGATCAACTCATGGATCCAAACGTCAACGTTCAGTTCCGCCAGAATCCGGCAGAACCAAATTTTTATTTAAAAGATTAAAAATCTTTTTAAAATAAATTAAATTACAAACAATTTTCCTACTTTGTGATCGGATAAAAGAAAAGGCAAAAGGAAAGCAAAAAAGAAGATTTAGATGTTGCTTTCTTATTTGTTACTCCCTTCTTTTTTCTAAAGAGATTGACATTCGACTTATCATTCTGATAACCTTTGGCCCCACATCGCCCAGAATCGTTCCAGCTAATACAACGTCGTTTTAAAGTAAAAATTTACATTATACAAATTACAAAATTTACAAAATGACATTTTATTAAGTGCAAAATAAGGCTAGAATTATCCTATTAAAGCAAAAGATCTGATATTTTGTTGATGATGTCGAATGCTATATATATATATATCACATTATTAAAAAAACTTCTTAATAATTTTTATCATGATAACCAGAACGCGGCTTATATATAATTAAAAATAATAATTAATAAATACACTTTAACATATTTATATATAAATACACTTTAATAAATTATTTATATATAATTAAAAATAATTAAATTATAGCAAATTTCACTTATTTAATAACTAATTTTGATATTATAAATTACGAATTATATGTTATAGTTTTATTACAAATTATTGCAATAATTTTAGATAGTTGACAAAAATTAATTCAAATACAAGATGCAATCCTAATTTCGCTTCATAATTTAAACCGACACATTATAAACTCAAAAACTCAGTATCAGTAAAATCCATAATTCACATTTTAGTTTAACAATAACATGAGATATTAGCTCCAACACGTCCTTAAGAAACGAAAAAAAGAAAAAGAAAACTAACAACAACAACAACAAATTTACTTTTAACTGATCTTATTCTGGTATAGAACTCCGGTGGTTCAATGCTTATTTACAGTTGCGTTTATAGGGGTTGCACTTTTCCTTTCGAGATGGAGGATTTCTACCAGGTAGACAATAGCGTCGACCTCGACCACAGTTTAATAGAGGTCCTCTGTGATTCGCGGCAGCTCCTCCTATGCCATCCCTGGCAAGCATTCTGGTAATCTCCGAATCCATCATAAACTCCGACTCCAAGTCGGACTCAGCTATGGAGACCACCTTTCTGTTGCTTCTGTTAATGTTCAATGGGCTAACAACACTACTCGCGGCAGCCGTGCAATAGTAGTGATCATTTGTGCTCACGAGCAGCGTCAGCAGCGCCGTCACTGTTAAAATTAAGCGGCAGAAACTCTTCATAGTGCTGTGTTTTATCTTAAGAGCTACTTTGTCTGCCATTGGCCAAAGCTTGGCTTGGATATATAGTAATGTGTTAATAACTCCAAAAGGAAGGAGGACATGATAAATGCATCATTGATGGGTCCACATTTTACTCAATTATTGGCTTTGTGCTGAAAGACTTGAATCAGTTAAAAAATAGCCGATTCCTTATTCATGAAACGCAACCTTCAAACTATTTCTTTAACTTTTCAGTTATACTTCCCACCTCTGAAGTCTCAGAACATTATCTTAGATGTCAGAGTACAAAATTTAATTGTCAAACTATGATGTTTTGAGACTACGTTTGGACAGTGAATGCAGAGTGGAGAGTGCTATGTTCGTCACCTTCAATCGGTAATAATTATACTTCTTTATCTACTAATACGTTCAAATTGCAATATGTAATTACAAACATAGCATAAAGATAAGGAATTAAGTCTTTCCACTATCAAAATATGTTATTAGATAAGTGTACTCAAACCCACAAGGGTATTGTATTTATGACACCAACTTTTTGTTATTATAGCATCAAAGTTGCATAAATCTCTTTTCAAGAACTCATTTAAGTAACATTGGACCTTATTGAAGTTGTCTAATAATATTAGGAGGATTGATATACACATTCATAATTTAATTAAAATAGATTTTTACAGATAAATCCCACAAATTTCTTATTTTTATTTTTCAGTTTACTATTTTTTTTAATTTTAACACAGTATTAAGTTAGATTTATATGTTCACATTTACAAATTCTTATAAGTGATTTACAGCACACTATTTTAAAATCATCAAGTCACTAATTTAGAAAGGATTACTTTGGCCAAGAACAAACGTTGAAAAGGATAATGCCATAGAACACTGCCATAAAATTTCAGTTGTGATCCCTACAATTGCCTCAAAGAACAGATCGCAAAGCTCTTTCGTGACAATTATTATGAGGGAGGGTTGATAGTCACATCCTGTATTGCCTACAGCTATTTTTCTTTGAACTTTTTATCATTTTCAAGGTTCAGTCCGCAACCAGAATTTGTTCTTCTTTCCTGAATTTTATTGTTCATGATTCTGTCAGTTGCATTGCTTTTCGTCCTCATCACGAAATCCTCGACATACGACGTCGTCGTTTTATGTCAAATATATGTAAAATTAAGTGGTAGCCGAACTAATTAAAGTTTGTTACGAACACTCTATTATCTGTAATTTTTAAAAGTTTTCATAAATTCTTTCTTTGAATTTTTAATTTTTCTATGCTTTAGTTAAATAATAACAAATAAAATACATGAGGTATGAATATAGTAAATGAACTAAACAAGCCACCGATATAATAACTTAATTTAACTCTTAAACTCTAAGCTGATTAAATTAGACTTAAATTAATAATTTAAAATAATTATAATAAATTATTAATTTAAGATACAAGATTTTTTAAAATTGAAAATGTCCATAGAAATTTTTTGAGTAATTTAAAAATTAAGAGGTTTATCTAAAATTTTTTATGCCATATGAGAGTTATCTTTTAAAAAATTGTAAATTTATTTTCAAAGATTGATTTTCCACTTTTTCGTGTTAAATATTTGGCATATTGATAAGGGAGCTGGAGTATGTCCCTCTCTAATAAAGCTTGAATCTTGGGAAGTGTAAAAAGTGAACAGAGAGAAATTGAGATTAAAGAATGAATCTCATTAATGAGCTAATGAGCTCAATTAGTTATTTATACAGAGAACGAAATGCTGAAAAGATAACTATGATTACAATTAAGCAAACTATAGTTAATAATAAATAACTACAATTTACATCCTCCCCTCAAGTTGAAGCTGGTGGAAGTTGAAACAGATTCAACTTGAAAATGAATTTGTGAAATTGAGGAGCAAAGAGAGATTTTGTGAGAAGATCAGCCACTTGAAGATTGGAAGGAACATGCAATGGCAAAATCAACCCCTCTTTCTACTTGTCTCTCACTAGATGACAGTCAATTTCCAAGTACTTTGTACGCTCATGGAAGATTGGATTCTGTGTGATCTGGATAGCAGCTTGGTTGTCACATCATAGAGTAACAGGTAAAAAAAGACAAACTTGCAAATCATGAAGTAAATAAGTAATCCACTATACTTCACAAACCGTAGAACCAAGAGCACGATATTCCACTTCTGCAGATGAGCGAGAGCCAGTATTTTGTTTCTTAGATCTCTAAGAAATCAAAGCAGAGCCTAAGAAAATACAATAATTAGAAACAGATCTTCTGGTATCTTTACACCCAACCCAATCCACATCACTATATGCTTCAAGTTTCAAATTATTCTGAGCTGAGTAAAACAAACTTGTAGCAGGGCAACCCTTCAAATATCTCAAAAAATGTAAAGTAGCTTGTCAATGAGTATTTCGCGGATTTTGAACAAACTGACTTAATTGATGAACAGAATGAGTAATATCTGATTGTGTGAAGTTTAAGTACAATAATCTCCCTATCAATTGTCTATAAGGAGATGAATCAGCTAACAACTCACCAGAATCTGCTGTTAAAATCATGTCTTTCTACATAGGAGTAGCAGCAGCCTTACATCCCATTAAACCAATTGTAGAAATCAGATCCAAAGTATACTTTCATTGGCTGATGTAGATATCATCAGTGGATCTCACAATTTCTAACCCAAGAAAGTACTTGGTAGACTCAAGGTCTTTAATTATGAAGACAGAATCTAATAAAGATTTCACCTTTGTAATAAGTTCTTCAGAATTGCCAGTGATAAGAACATCATCCATATACACATTGAGAGCTAAGAAAGAACCTTGAGATTTATACGTAAACAAACAACTATCAGCCTTTGACTGATGAAAGCCTAGTTTGTTCAGGTGACTGGTAAATTCAACATTCCACTGCCTTAAAGCTTGCTTTAACCCATAGAGAGACCTAGTCAATTTACAGACTTGTCCCTTTTTAGCCTTGTCATATCCATCCGGAGGAATCATATATAGCTCTTCATTAATATGACCATGCAAGAATTCATTATTTATGTCCAATTGACACAATGGCCAGCAAAAAACTGCAGCAAGAGCAAGAAGTAATCAAACTGTTATTGTTTTAGCCATATGAGAGAAACTCTCAATATAATCTTCACCCTCCACTTGATTAAACCCCTTTGTCACTAATCTTGCCTTGTACCTATCTATACTACCATCAGGCTTCAACTTCAGTTTATAAACCCATTTAGAGCCAATAGGCTTCTGTCCTGGAGGAAGGTCAGCCAACTCCCACTTATGATTCTTTTCCAAAGCATCAAGTTCTGTCTTCATAGCTGTCACCCAATTAGAATCATGCTTTGCTTCATGCTAAAATTTTGTTTCTACAACATGCTGAAGATTGGCTAGAAACACCACATGAGTATAACTAAAACAAGAGTGTGTGACAAAGGGATAAGCTGGAATTGTAAGCACAGAAGAAGAAGAAAATGTATTATAGACAGGAGCAGCATAAGAACATTAGAAACAAAATCAGACATTCAAACAGGTTTATTCCTAGGTCGTGTGCTCCTTCTAGACTCCACCTCAGTAGAAATAGGAATATCTGGTGCTGTAACATCTTCAAAGAATTCCTTCGTAATAGAGTCAGTAGGGGGAACAACATCCGCAACTGAAGTGACTGGATAACAAGAATTAGTAATTGAATCTTCAGACAAACTAGCGGGCTTTGGCAGGGAACAAGAAGAAGCATCATGACCCTTTTGAGAAAGCAAAGATTTGCTATATGGAAAAACTCCATGAAAAACTGCATCTCTACTTATTATAATATTTTGGGTAGCAATATTGTATAATTTGTATGCTTTCATGCCTGGATAATGACCAAGGAAAACACAAGGAACAGATCTTGGGCCAAATTTATCCTTATTAGGATGAACATCTGTGGCATAAACCAAACAACCAAACACCTTCAATAAATTATAATCAGGTGGTTTATGAAACAGCACCTCAAAAGGTGATTTCCAAGGTAGAATTTTTGTAGGGGGTCTGTTAATTATAAACGTAGCATGTAATAAAGCTTCTCCCCAAAATTGAGTTGGCATAGAAGACTGAAACAACAATGATCTAGCAACTTGAAGGAGATGTCGATGCTTTATTTCAACGACGCCATTCTGTTGAGGTGTGTAAATACAACTTCATTGAGGATGTATACCAAAAGAAGTGAGAAGTTGAACTTGATTACTAAGAAATTCTGAGCCATTACCTGTTCTAATAGATTGAACTTAACTGTCATGTTGAATTGATTATTGACCATGTGAAAAAACTTCTTCAAGTGCTGGAAAACTTGACTATTATATTGCATGAGAAATGTCCACACACACACCGGCTAAAATCATCTACAACCGTGAGGAAATAATATGCACCAATAATAGATTTATGCTTATAATGGCCCCATATGTCTAGATGAAGAAACTCAAAAATGGTTTGAGTACGTATAGTAATAACAGGAAATGGTGCTCTTGTTTGTTTTGCCAAAGGACACACAGCACAATACTCACTAACAAAACCTTTATTGACAGAAAATGGCAAATGATTCAACACCACATCACTTGGATGACCAAGCCTGAAATGCCATTTTTGAATAGAAGACACAATTTTATTCATATTTGCACCCATACAAGAAACTAAGTTATTCTCACCAGTACAAATTGAATCATTCAAGTGAGAATTTTTAAACACTGTGGAGTAACAAGTATAATAGGAAAATAAGGCTAATGAAGGATCTATAGGATGGTTATTGATAAAAGGTTGAGAAAAAGCTTGTTTATCATGAATGTAGAGACTTCCAACAACTTTGCCAACAGCAAGGATCTTCTTACTCTTCAGGTCCTGCAAAACGTAAAAGTCAGCATAAAAGGTGAAGTAAACAAGATTTGTTTTAACTAACTTGTTTACTAAAAGTAGGTTATGGCGAAATGAAGGTAGATGTAAGGTTTCTGTAAGGATAAGGTTGTTATGTAAGATAACTTGGCCAATCTCAGTAACTTTTGTAACTCTTCCATCTGGAAAATGAATAGAAGTGGCCACATTCAAGTTTTTCAAGTTGCCAAAGAGCAGTGAGTTAGCACAAATATGACTTGATGCTCCTGTATCCACAATTCAGCAATCATAAGTAGCAAAATTAGAGGCAAGTTACTTTTCATACCTGCAAAGTTATCAATATGAGCAAAATTCACATGACAATCATCAATCTGTTTTCCTCTCATCAGTTTGGCCATTTCCTGTCGTATCAAATCAGTAACCCATTGCTTATCCTCAACATTTTGTTCTTCTATTGGAGTTTCAACGAGATTAGCATGAGTTCTCCAACCACTGTTCTTGTCCTTCTTGTTTTTAAGATCTTTCCACCAATCCGGATAACCATACAATTTGAAGCATGTATCCTTTAGATGATCAATATTGTAATGCCCCACTCCTGCAAGAGTCCTGCGTGATATCCAAGTCCGTGTCTCGTGAAAATGGCATGCTAGAGCACTCAATCATTCAAAATTTAGTATAAACTTTTTTTAAAACAACAAACTTATGTAGAAGTCAATAATCAGATGGCCCACTTTTATTCAGAAACATTTCCAATCATAACAATACAATCATCAAAATTTTCAATAGCCATTTAGGGCCCTTTCATAAATTCAAAATGCTTTAGTCATAAAGTCTTTATATTATAACATAAATTAATATACACATTTTTCAGAACTTTCGGAATACATAATTTGATACAACAGTTGCGGAATCTAAAATTCAATTCAAAAATAAAGAACCACAATGTAGACATGAACTGATCCCGACCTTTATCCCTTACTTAACTGCTGAAGGTATACTCTCGTTTTCCTAACGAGGTATTCTTCTGATCCTGAAAAATATTTGTAAATTCTGGGTGAGTTTTGTGAACTCAATGAGTGACCATCATCGATGGCTCACCCAGTCACATTACATTCACATCATTTCGCATTTCACATTCAATACAATTTAATCATTCATATTATGCATATGCAGTGCACATGAGACTCACTTTCCATTTATTACTCTGTTGTGATCGAGTGCCTAATTTGTTCCGTATCTATTAAATACTGGGCTCATTACTAACTATCCCTTATCAGATAGGATATAGGGCTCATTTTACATAGTGAGCCTTAGGCTCTTAATCACTTTTGAGCTCGAAGCTCTTTTTCACACGTTGAGCTTTAAGCTCTAATCGGTAGCTACTCTAGTCACAACTGCCATTATATTTCATGCATTCATGAAATGGGATGCTTCAATCACATTTGCATATTCCCATTCACTCACATTCACATATCATAGGATTGTAGTCCGACATTCAACATTAAAGTTGAGAAAATACTTTCATTCATATGCAAATGTACATTTAGAACATATTTATCATCGGATCGTGGTCCAACATCTAACAATCAAAGTATGCACACTTATTTCATCTCATTCACATACAAGTAACACTTCAATATCCCAATCAAACATCACAATCATCGGACCTCCTGTCCAAAAACTAACACAATCAATCACATTCATATAGACATTCAGTAGTTAATCAATACCAAAATTTACACAAAACAAACAATGAAATGAGATCATCTAGGTCTACTCACAGTACGCTCCAGATTAGCATTAGCTTCCATGATCCGGAAACGTCTGAATGGGGACGTTCTATCTTGTATCAACGTTATGCAAAACACATATTGCACACATTATTAATTGCACAATCATATAAACATTCAGTTTTACACACATGTATATGTGTAATGTATAATGCATGCTCAATGACAATCCCGGGTATATTTTCTAAATTCACATCTTATGCTCATTCTCAATTCATGATTCATATTGTCTAATTGAACTTAGACTTACACTTCATTTGTGCATGATCATTCTAAATTCTCTATTCAATATTTACCCTTTTTAGGTGTCTAGCTTATTCATAAGCTTACACCTCAAGAACACTTGGCCACTTTATATCATAACTTAATTTCTCGCCATCCCTTTTCTAACCTCATATGATCTCATAATGTCCAATTCTCATTCACAATTAATCTCTTAATACATATTACTTAACTTCCTTGAACATAAGTACAATCATATAAACATCTTCATTCCCATTATACTCATGCATTGATACTTTGATTTCATCCATTCGTTCACTAAGTTTTAACCTCCATTTTCACTTTAAACCTATCATACATTAGTCACACAAACCAAGGATCATTCTAGGTTCACTTTAAGACCCATTTAAGCCTCAATTAGGGTCACTTGACTCGTGAATGTCCGTTAGGTGGACATCCATGTCCTTTAAACGGACC
Source organism: Erythroxylum plowmanianum (assembly GCA_025531925.1). Lineage (NCBI taxonomy): Eukaryota > Viridiplantae > Streptophyta > Magnoliopsida > Malpighiales > Erythroxylaceae > Erythroxylum > Erythroxylum plowmanianum. The sequence goes on from JANVCQ010000001.1 coordinate 30,158,044, forward strand.
TTTATTGGTCACTCACAAAAACTTGAAAATTTGACCTTTTAGATGTCAAAATTTCTTTTCGAGGTCTTCATAGAAGTTGTAGATATTGAAGTCCTATTTAAAACCATACTTAAATCATCTCAATCCTAGTTCTACAGAAAAAGTTATGCCTCTTGCACTAAAGTATGTCCAATTGCATTCTATGTTTTCTAGATTTCTAACTCTTTACTTACAACATTCAATTCCTCATGCTTAGTCTATCATTTCTAGTCCAACACTCATCATTTATCCATTTTTCTAACTCCCTTTTAACTCAACATCATCTATAACCAAATTATAGCCCATGATTGATCATAAACACTAGTAACAGAACATACACATATATGTGCATTCATCATCATCAATTTTCTGCACATATTTAACTTCATTTCCAATTTCATTTCACTTCTTACTATTACCTTGATCCTTCACATTTCAAAACACCACACTAACCCCTTTCTTTAGGTCTAGAATCATTTTATTTCATCACAAAAACACCCAAAAAGATTCACATTAATTCATCAAGAAAACATAACAAAACCCATTATGTATCCAGTTTTTCTGCACTTTTTGCCTACACCCAATACTAAACTTCAAGTCAAAATTGGAAGCTCTAAATGACAAAATTTGAATTCGATATCTTCATATAAAATGTATCCCTATGTCTCTAATTTAATCTAAATCGAAGTTCATCTTATTTGGATAACTACATAACAAGTTATGGCGCACACTTATATGTCATGTTGTTGCAATATTTTCTAGCTCAACTACCAATTTTGTTTCCAAATATTACCCCAACATAACTCATACCAAGATCACCTTCTCTACCACAACACTCCTCATTCTTAGCCCTATTTCAAATCCACAACATTCACAAATCAATCTATGATTTATAATTGATCATTAACCCAAAAATAGAACATAAATATTCACCCATTCATTATTAATTTTCTGCACTCATCCTAACCCTATGAAGATGATCATTCAACCTCAATATATCTCTATAACAAGTTATAAATCATTAATCATCATACATATACAAAACAAGAAATTTACCTAAGCATTTCATCACCCACGTTCATCATGCATAAAACATCATTATATGTCATTTAACCTCTAATAACCATCATAAATGCTTCATTTAACCTTGCCCATGTTATTTAAAGCATCACTTACTTGATTTAGCTTCCAATTCTTCAAAATCTCTCTTAACCCTAGCTTTCTTCTCTCACATGTGCATCAGCATTCAAGGGTGTTAGGGTTAGGTCTTTAGTAAGAAATGAAGAAAATATAATGGCAAGTGATGGAAGAAAGCAAGGTTCAACTTGTGGTTTAGAGAAGAGAGTGTCTTGAGTGAAATAAAGAGAAAGATGAAGAAAAAGAATGAAGAAGATGAAGAAATGGAGCTAGTGACAAGAGAAAGACCACAATATGGTCTTTCTTTTATTAATTTCGTAGCTTAACATGTGGTGTGGCAAGTGACACATGTCACTCTCTCATGGTCCCTTCTTGATCTTTTAATAAGCTAGTTCATTTGCCTCCAATATGTGTCACTTGTTACATGTCACTCTCTCATGGTCCCTTTTTGATCTTTTAATAAGTTAGTCCATTTGCCTCCAATTTTCAACCCAATTTTCAATGATACATGCCATTAAATCTCAATGTCATCTATAAAAATTTCCATTGCCATTTGACTCTTATTTTTACTATTATTCATCAATTATTCTGTCACTTGACATTTTTCCTAGTCCAAAAATATCCTTAAATTTTAAAAAATTTCCAAATTTTCACCAAAAAATTTAATTCACTACTTATGCACTCCATCTCAGTTGATAACACATATAATTCACAATTTCCAATATAATCACATTTATAGATCAATTATACCCAGAAAATGCCAAATGAGTGCATGTACAACCATTGTAATGTGTGTAAAAATTCAAATTCATATGTGTGTATGATAACATTATGCATGAGCATGAAATGCAATTTTCTTAATCTCTCTTTGATCTCACATGTACCAAATTTCAGGGTTCCAACCTTTAGTATAGGAACATGATGTTACATTTCTCCCCTCCTTAATAAATTTCGTCCTCGAAATTCTTTTCTAATTGATCAAGAAGGCAGGGGAATTATTTCCTCAATTAGTCCTCTGCTTCTCATTTAACTTCACCACTTGAATAAATTCTTCCAATTGATTATAGTCAATGAAATCAATCAATCCTCTACTCATTTCTTCAGATATCACACTATCTTAACTATTTCCTCAATATAATTCAGGTTACTTAAAATTTTCACTTTGCAAGCAGACAACACATCTTTGTCAGATCAAGTCATTATTTCTTAGCATATTCACATCTTTTCATGGGTAATACACTCGACTCTTATGTCTATCTAATTATGTTCCATAACCTCGATGTTGATCCTCCAATTTCTTTTATCTTACTTGAATCACTTAGTTTCTGACACAGATCAATTTCAGTAATCAACAATATCTCAAATCGATTATGGCCTTTATCCATTTTTTTAGGCCCTCTTTATTTCAATGTAAGGGCGAACGACTCTTTTTGCCGTATAACGCCTTATATAGTATTCTAATGATATCACTATGATAATGATTGTTATGCTATACAACCTCATGTTCCTATAAACTCCAAATTATCAGTTCTAAGCATATCTCCAACATGTAGGCCTGTTAGTAACTCATATATAAAGTCACTTGTTTCTGTATCCTTTGTCGTGAAATGTTGTTTCGGTGTATTCCTACTAGGACATATAGCTTAGGTTGATATTTGTGCTTTCTTTAATAATCTCTTTGCTCAATCATCTTTATCGGGTACACATTCTTCTCATTTCAATCACACAGTAACATTTTTCCTATTCAGACTCAAATTTCTTATTCATTTTCAATTCCTCAAGATTTACAATTTCTGGATCGCCAATTTGGACTTTGCTAATCTTTTCACATGAAACTGATTTAAACTTCAATGTAACTAATAATACTTCATTTTACCCCATATTCAACTCAACATTCTATGTTCTTTATTGCACTAAGTTTGTAACCTCAATATCTGAATTTATGCTACACCATTATTGAATTTTCTGTTCTTTACATCAAATACAACACTAGCTTTACTAGGAAATACCCATTTGTACATCAAAATCTTCAAGTAACTCTATCCATTGTCTCAGTCTCATTTCCAATTCTTTCAACTCAATAATTACCTCGAACTTTACTGACCTCTATAAATTTCGAAATTTTCCTGTATATATGATGTCCCCACACTTTCAAGCAATCACCAATGTAGCAAGCTTCAATTTATATATATCAAATAATCAACTCATGAGACTTTAGTTGTCTCAATGCATATAAAATCACTTTATTATGCTGCATTAGATTTCACTCTATTCTCTGGTATGAAACATCATTGTATACTACACAATCTCAAATCCCAATTGATATTATTATCATTGGTGTTATAATTCCTCAAAATTCTCTTTACATTTATTATTCATACGATTTACACGTTTTTTTCTTAGACATTTTTGTCAAAAAGCTAAGATCAGTGAAAACCCCTTAACGATCTCTAGTAGTATCCAACATACAGCTAGTTTTAAAACTCTGAATGTCATATATATTCCTTGTAGTTTATCTCACTTTATCATCACCTCTACATTCTTAGGTCTCCCAATATGCCATGTTCAGATACTATAAGACCTAACATTTTATTTAATCGAGTTAAGATTCACTCCTATTGAACTTGGCAAATAATTGTTTCTACCTTTGTGATATGTAAGATTTATCCTCAAATGTTCAAAAATATTCTTTTCCACTTTTCAAACACATTCGATATATCATCTATGATCATAGTCACTAATTGATACAATTTTGCTTGGATCACTTTAATCTTTAATACTATGATACGATTGGGCATTGTTAACTTAATGTGCCCATGATTAGTTCTCGTAATTCCTCGATGAGGTAATATTATCTCATGTTAATCTCGGTTTTCCCCAATTAACTTCTTTTCTCGTATGATTTTCTCCATTCATTCAATTTGCTCTGATTTCACATTGACTTAATTCTAATGTCTATTCATTTATACTGGTTTCTCCACACATTTCAATTTATTTTCAATCTTAACTTTTTGTGTTGGTAACATATTCATCATATCTAATTTGTATCTCTCGAACATATTTACATAGAATATAACGTGGACCTATATTCTCCTCACACAAACAAGGATATCACCTCAAATCCAAGAATCCAATCATATAGTTGGATACTTGATATCAAACAAAATGAACACATTCTCAGTGTATATTCTACATCTTTATGCTTGAGTCTCCATTAGGATTAAGACTCTAATAGTCACTTTTAATTCATTATAGATTCATTTCTAATTTGTTCCTTCATTGATCATTTTTAAATTGAATCATCTGATCAACTTAACCTAATTCAGGGAAATTCTTCTTTGGAAGAAGATTTCTTGCTACTTTCATTGATACCGTTCATGAAATTCTTATCAATCAACTGTCTTCACTATTATTTGTCAGTCATTCTTAGTACTTGAAGAAGATCAATTTCAGTTATTCATAATATCTCATTCAGATCAATTTATGCCATTACTCAAATGACCAGAACATCCTTTTCCAATAAGGCTCATTGAAGCATTAAGCAAATTATTTACTCTAGTACCTTGCTATATACCATCCAAAACATTACATCTTATTTAGAGACGTATTTAAGACAACTCACCAATTAGTAACTTATACTAAGGATACCTTAATCTCATTTGGTTCTAGACAACACTTCCCCTTTTGTGCCTATCCTCGATCGTGGGGATAATGCCATGATCATGTCTTTTTTCTTTTTCCTCAAATTCATCATATATGGTAACATCATTAACAATCTCAATTCATTCCCAATTGACCACTATAAGCACTTTCACTTCTTACTCTAACTCATCTTGGACTTTGAACTATAAGAACTATGACTATCAATTATTTATTAAGTCACCAATTGCTTCCTATATCATCTCCACACATATAATACACATATGCTTAATATTTTCACTTGTCATGGTGATCCCATTATCAGATGTGCACTCACTCAGGCAAGTCAACTTAACCTTGACAACTTTTTCATCTACTGTTATCATCGTCTCACATTCCAATTTTCATTATTTCGTCATCCCTACGTATGTTCATAATCAATTTGGAATCATAGATGCATAATCATCCTAAAATTTCAATTTCGATCCCACTAACATATTCTTACACTAAGTCATAAACTCTTATTACGATAATCAAACAACCATTCCAAGCCCAATTTCAGCCTCTCTAGATCATAGAAAATTTTGTTTTCATCCAACTTTGTTTATACACTTTAAATCTTGTCATTTCTACCATATCCCTATTTTCCTTTATCAATCCATAACAATATATTTACAACTATCCCACATTCAAAGATATATTACCACAGTACAACATTGATGTCGTATTCTATAATACTTGCACCAATATAATTGTGTTAAATCTTTAACTGTTATATCTAACCATATACTATCTCTTATTTCTAGATATCCTTCAACCTTCCTCTTCTCACATCATGACAGATTATCATTCTTTTCAGTGCTTCTAACAGCTCAAACTCTTAACACATGCTCATGCGTGTGACTCATGTAAATGTGACTCAGATTAGGGAATCAGTTGCCGCTATCTGCTATGATATGACAAAAATGCATGTACCTTGACACATATTTCAGAAAATGCCCATAAAATAGTAATTCTGGGCTCTAATATCATATATGTAGTACCCCACTTCCACAAGATACATACTCAACATCCTGCGTGATATCCAAGTTCATGCCTTACGAGAGTGGCATGCTAGAGCACTCAATCAGTAAAAAATTGGTATACATTTTTTTGAAACAACAAACTTATGCGGAAATCAATAATCAGATCGGGCCCGCTTTTATTCAGAAACATTTTCAATCGTAGCAATACAATCATCAAAATTTTTAATAGTCATTTGGGGCCTTTTCATAAATTCTAAACGCTTTAGTCATAAAATCTTTACATTCCATCATAAATTAATATACACATTTTTCAGAATTTTCGGAATACATAATTTGATACACCAGTTACGAAATCTAAAATTCAATTAAAAAATAAAGAACTACAATGCAGACGCGAACTGATCCCGACCTTTATCCCTTACTTGAATGCTGAAGGTATACTCCCGTTTACCTAACGGGGTATTCTTCTAATCCTGAAAAATATTTGCAAATTTTGGGTGAGTTTTGCGAACTCAATGAGTAACCATCATCGATGGCTCACCCAGTCA
>JANVCQ010000001.1:30189969-30211766 GCA_025531925.1 Erythroxylum plowmanianum
TGCTTCTTGAATCTTGCTTCTTGAATCTTGAAAGAAACGGTTAATCAGTTGAGTTCTGTAACTAACTCAAACTGACTCTTGCGTCTGCTTTCTTATTCTCCGTCTGCTTTTCATTATGCGTCTGCTTTCTTATTCTCCGTCTGCTTTTCATTCTGTGTCTGCTTTTGTATTGTCCGTCTGCTTTTTTTATTGTCCATTTGTTTTTGTAATGTCCGTCTATTTTTTTCAATTGTCCGTCTGTATTTGTAATGTCCGTCTGCTTTTGTAAAGTCCGTATGCTTTTTCAATTGTCCGTCTATTTTTGTAATGTCCATCTGCTTTTTCAATTGTCTGTCTATTTTTGTAATGTCCGTCTGCTTTTGTAATGTCCGTCTGCTTTTTCAAACTTCGTTTGCTTTTCAATTGTCCGTCTGCTTTTCATTCTAATTATTTGTTCTTCATCAAAATCATATATGTAAAGTCATCTGGACTTAACACAATCGACATCCTAAACTCATCTATCACTTAACCACTTACTTAAGCAACCATATAGGTTCATTTCAAACCTCAATTAAGTCCAAAACATCAAAGTAAGTAAGAAGATGCAGTACACAATCATGCTTATGCACGAGTGCAACTCCCTGATAGTTTCTCACTAAGCACATGCAACTACCAGATGACCCTTTTAACCATGAACATGAGGCACGAAAATGATGTATTTAGGCAATAAATTCTTTAAAAAAATGTTTCCATATTTCTTAAGTTTCTAATGACATCAATTTCATGAAATTTGGTTTAGTATTATGCAAGTTATACCCAAAAAACTATAGATTGTTGTCACACTATGACAGCACACCATACTCAACTTCAAGCCAAAATTTGAAACCCTTAGAGATATAATTCAAATTCCATTCCTCCATAAAAATTATAGTCATATGTATCTAGTTTAAAATAAGAGTAAATCATCCCATTTGGATATATACAAATCAAGATATGCCTAACATACAGATACATGTTCCATAAAAATAGCACAGCTAACATACTCCAGCAATTTTTCTTTCACTTTTTGAGATTTTCAACTCCTATATGTTACATTCAAACCATATTATGCATAGTTCATCAACTTTATATCATTTACTCTTCATTCTCACCTAAATTTTTAACTCAATAACATCTATAAACAAATCATAAACTATTTTTTATCATTTACACAAAAATAGGACATGATGTACCCATTTGTTCATTAACATCTAGCACACTTCAAACACCATTATCACAATCAATCCATCCCTAAATAATCATCATAAATGCTTATATTAAACAAATCATGAACAATATTAACACACTAAAATTTAGAACATAAATCTCTTTATGTTTACACCCATGTTAAAGCATACATGAAGCTCCACGACCATTTCATCTTTAAACTACTATCAAATATGTTTATATTCAAACAACCCATGAAGATTAAAGTATAACTTACTTAATAAAACTCCAAACCCTTCAAAATCACATGAATATAGCTTTCCATGGCTCACACGATCATCAATATGGAGGTGGGTTGATTATGTTTTTAGTATCAAGATCAAGAGATAGCAAAGGTCTTGAAAAACAAAGTGAAGAATAATAAGAGCTCAACGTGAAGAGGGTAAGAGTGAGATAGTCGTGAGTGAAGAAAATGAAAGATTTGAAAAAGAGAGCATATGGAAAACATGAAAGACAAAACAAAGATGGTTTTTTAAGAAGAAAATGTCATGGGTGGGTTAAAAACAAGGTAACAATTGCTTGGTGGGTGTCATAACATATGTCGTTACACTTACCACTTAAAAATCAAATTAACAAGTCATCTTCCTAAGAAAACTAATGTCTCCAAATTTCTAATCCAACTGTCACCTAAATTTTATTGTCCCATTCTCAACAAATCCTAATATTGTTTACCAATTATTTCAACTTCCATTTGACACTGATTTCTACTACTATAAATCAATTGTCTTGCCACTTGACATTTTTCTAAGTCCAAAAATACTCATAATTTCAGAAAATTTTCCAAATTTTTACCAAAAATTCTAAATCAATATTTATACTCACCAAATCAATTTTCAAGACAAAATATTCACTATTCACGTTAAAATCATTTACACCCAAAAAATGTCAAACAAGTGCATAAACAGTCATTATAATGTGTACAAAAAAGTCAAATTCACGTATGTATATGCTAATATTATGCATAAGCATGAAATGCATTTCCTAATTTCTCAATAATATCTCTAATATTCAATATTCTAGGTTTCTAACCCTTAACATAGGGAAAATAAGATGTTACATTTGGGAACTTAAAATCCATTTTTATCTCTTGGCTTTCTATTCCTTAGACTACTTACTATCATCCATATCTTGATCAAGTATTATAGGTATAACTAGCTTCTTAAACTCTTTGATTATCTTAAGTGATATGAATATAAATGCACATTTTTAATATTTTGCTATATTTTTATGTTTATATTATCTTAGTTCACTCACTTTATGTTACAATTTTAGGTAATTCTAAAGATTTTTCTTTGAGATAAGCTCAATAATTAGAGAAGATTTTAAGTGAAGAGTATAAAGAAAACACAACTCTTAATTAAATATGATATGAGATATGATCGTGTGCTATCTTATGTCCCTTATAGACCATGTGTATATGAACATACAACTTAAAACATGGCTTAGAGGTATACTGCAGTGTCCCTTCGGTTCCTTTGTCCATTTGGTGCTATGTAATTACAAAGCTATATGTTATTATGGTTGGAAATAATTAATATAAGATGGGAAGTGAATTTGCGTTGGTGAACATCCCTTTTACGTTGCATGGGCATTGATTGCATGGCTCTTTACCTTAGTGATATGGCATGACATGGTTGGTTGCATAAAGCTTTGCATGTTTCAAGGACATCTAAACTTTGTGCCTTGCATGGTGTCACCGAATGTAATATATGGTGTTGGCATGTGTCGTTTTAATTGTGGATATTTATATATAAACTATCCAATTGTCTAACCATTGGTAACTGTCCCAACTATTAGGGACTTTGTCCTTTAAACGCCAATGTCTATTGGAAAGTGTATATATGCAATCCCTCTAGACTCGTGTGATGTGTGTTACGTATTATTACTTCAAAAGTTTTACAATATCCCATTGTTTTATCAATTACTGTTGGTTCCTTTCTCTTTGGTGTTTCATAAATTTCTGTCCACAAAATAACTAAGACAAACATTGTTTTCATTCCTTTATAGTGGAGGAATTAATCTATCCTTACAAATAGCCCTTCGTAACATTGGTTTTGTTACTCTTTGAATGAGTGTTCTTTACTAGATCAATTGTGTAGATTTGATCGCATTATAGGGTAATAATTTAAGAGCTTGTTGGACTCAAACTCAACCCTATAACAAGTTGGTATCAGATCATCGTTTGGAGATTTTTGGAATATTTTCTTCACTTGGTAGACCATGTTTATGACAATGGTGGAAAATCAAAGCCTTGAAGCCATTAGGGAAAGGCTAGATAGATTAGAACATGACATTGGAGCCATTCTGGAAGATGAAACACAAAATTTGTTTGCTCATTTGGATCACTTGGAGGAGACAATTTAGACATTCCATTACTAAGTGGATACAATTTCGGTAGCAGTAAATAGAAGAATGGGAGTGTTAGAGGATGCTTTAGCTCTCAATAGGAACCAAGGTGCCATGGATGATGGTGGCATGTGGACAAGGTTGAAAGTCCCATATTCTAAGCATTTTAATGATGTGAGGGATGCAAAAGTTATGGAAATTTTCATTAGGGATATGCAACAATATTTTGAAGCTACCAGGGTGTCAGATTGCAACAAAGTTCAATTAATGAGCAACTGTTTAGCTGGAGATGCCAAATTATGGTGGCATGGGAAAATTGACGGTGATTTAAATGCTAGACAATAAAGAATCCATACCTGGTAGGCATTTGTATATGAACTAAAAGAGCAATTTCTGCCTTGCAATACATCTTGGTTGGCACAAGAGAACTTGCGGAGGCTAAAACATGATGCATCTATTCAGAATTATGCTAAAGATTTTAGTTCATTGATCCTGGAAATTCGAAACATGGATGAAGAAGATAAATCGGGACTCCAAACTTGGGCACAAATTAAATTATGAAGGCAAGGAGTGCAAGATTTTCCTAGTGCCATTGCAACTACAAAAAGGCTGATCGATTTGCATCCAAATAAAGACAAGGAGGTAGGGGAACCTCCAAGTCATTTCAGTAGAAAGATAAAACCAACTAGAAGGAGAAGAAACAATGGGGACATGACAAATCATGTAGTGAATCTAAATATGGATAGATTGATAAAGGGAAAGCCAAACTAAGTGGGAACACTAGTGGTGCTTCTATTACTGGTTAGAAACATAAAAATTCAGGCTGTTATATCTATGGTGGTCGTCACTATATAAGGGAGTGTTTAAAGAGAGAAAAGCTTAATGCTATGGTGACTAAAAAGGAACTAAAAGGAAAAGATGTGACCTTTGTTAATCTTCTCCAATTGCTAAACACTCTAACGTAAGAGAAAGGCAATACACATGTTTCGTTAATGCATTTGAAGGTGTAGATGTTTGTAGTTGCGATGGTTGATACAAGTGTTACACACACTTTTATTATGGATCGATTGGTTGCTAAATTCAAATTGAAGGTGAGAAAAAGTTCGAATAGGCTAAAAATGGTGAATTCCATAGCTAGAGTGACATATAATGTGTCTTTATCAATAGATGGTTAGGTTGGAAAATTCAATATAATGGTAATTACTTTAGATGATTTCAATATGACTCTTAAAATTTACTTTTTATGATAGAACAAGGTAATTGTGTATTCATATTTGAGTGGAATAATGTCCGTGGAAGAGTAAGACCCTCAGTTTATTAACTGTGGACATATTTGTGTATAAGAAAAAGGCAAGAAAAAATCTTCTTTTATTTCAACTATGGTTGTGGAAAAATGACTTAAACATGGTGAGGAAACATTTCTTGCAATGTGGATTGAAGGAAAATAAGGGTTGTCCATGGAAGTTCTGAGTGCGGTAGCAGAATTATTGGAGTCTTACAAAGATGTAATGCCTTCTGCATTATGATATATGTTTAGTTGTTGATATATTAATTATTTACACTTAGTGATTATTGACATGAAAATGCTTAAGATACTCATTTTAATTCATATATGATTTTAGGTACAATTTGAAAGCAAAGAAATTAAAGTGAGTCGAAAGCACCACATATGGGTCATTTTTTGAATATTTATTTTTGCTTGTCTTCATGGAGGAAGAAGAAAAAAATAAATAAATAAAAGACAAGAAAAGTGGAAAGCAGCCAAAGGAAAAAGTAGAAGCAAAATGGCAACATGTTGGACCAACCACGGAGCAACAACATGACTGATGCATTAAACGCATGTGCATGCATTTAACGCAAACGCTTGCGTTCGCTACGTTTACGCAGCATTAAATGCATGCATTAAACGATTGCGTACGTTGCGTTTATGCAGCATCCTAGCAGGAGAGAAGAGAGGTAGGCATGAAACATTTTAAAGGGGTTACAATGTTAATTCATCCCATCAGCTACAGTAGAGGGACGTTATAGTAACAAATGAACAGCGTACAATGAGAGTTGCATTTAGCGTAGTTCCAAGAGCAGCGTGAGTTGTGTTTAGCATAGTGGACTGTGTTAAATGCAGACGAGGGCTGCATGAAGGATAAACCCAAGGGGCTTTCAGCTAGGGATTGGAATAGGGGATGAAGTATTTTTCCAGGAAAGATCCAAGAAGGGCTAGACATCCTGAAACTAGTTTGAATAATTATTTTGTTGTTTCTTTCTCTCATTAGGAATTGATTGTGTTATCCTATGTTAATTGATTTGCGTATTGTGTATGGATAATTAGATTTTCGTTATTATTCGGTTATTTGTCTATGAACCCATTGGGTGTTGCGAGATGGTGATTTTAATGCATTTATTGAATCATTAATTGCAAACCCATTGCTAGAATTTCAATATAATCCATAATTGTTATGTTAAAATTCATGTGTAGCGACTAATGATTCGTAATCATTAGGGACAACATGACCTAAGTTAAATGATGCATCGTATATGATTGTTGCCTTAATTAATCAGTTTTCCTAATTCGTAATGCTACTACCTAATTAAATCTAAATATCATATTCTAGGTTGTTCGATGGTTAGGTGATGTAAGCGGGACCATGGACCATCGAGCAGGACTAGGTAAAGAGCTAACCATGTCAGAAGGACCCATGACCAAAGCTAGGGCCAAGAGACTTAAAGAGGCTCTTTATACACATGTGGGATTTTATCTTGAGAGGATGGCGTGCTCTAAGCCTATTGGAGGAGAGTTTAATGGAATTGAGCCCAAACTAATCCATTTAACTCAAATCCTTGGACCAGATACACTTAGAGCTTGAAGACAAGAAGATTTGGGCTATTTTAATGCTTCATCATTTAAGCCCAAGAGCATATGGATCCAGTAGTGGAGCAACACATTAGACCTATTTATTTAGTTTTTAGATTTTGTTTTATTTTGGGCTCTGATGCAGGCTAACCTTTTTATTATTTAACCTAGGTATAAATATGTGTAGAACTATCTTTCACTTATCAATTGCTTTCCCAATTGTGGCGTGTCGATTGTTCGTTTCTCTTGATTTTATTTTGATCATCGAGATTGTCTGCAACAAGTTTCCAAGAAGTGTTATAGAAATCAAACCTTGCATATTCTTATTTTTCTGGACTATTGAATTTGAAATTTCTATTTTTCTTACTTCCTCAATATCGAAAACACACCAAAACAAAACACCCATAAAAAAACCATCAAATTGTCATCAATCCTTCTGCGGTGCGCATTATTTGGTATCAAGGCTTGGTTTGGAGGAGAATTCTTATTCAACTCCATCAAAATTCAAGAAACCGCTACCCATCACCATCCAATTATCGTCGTATCATCAATTCAGGTGTGAATTAACTTTTAACCTAGGATTTCAATCTTTCTTCTTGTTTTTATTTTAGTTAGGGTTTTCAATTATTTGTTAAAACTTTCAGTTCATATTTTAAAAAAAGTTGAAAAAAAGTTCGCAAAAAAATCCAAAAAATGAAAAAAAAATAAAAAAGTTTGAAAAATCGAAAAAATTGAAAAAATGGAAAAATTCGAAAAAAAACTATAAAAAAGGAGTAAGAACAAGAAATCGGAAAAAAGTTAAAAAAGTCAAAAAATCTTGAAAAAATCTTAAAAAATTTCAAAATTTTTCAGATTTGCTAGCTTATTATTGGTTACTGGTTTGGGTTGGTTGTTACTTGTTATTTGAGTTACATTTGTAACACCCCAACTCCCGCATGACCCGAACTCGATATCGACGGTAATATCCGAGTCCGTGCCCCGCGAGGGTGATGTGTTACATCACTCAGTCAAAACTTAGTATCAATTTTTTTTTAAAACACAAACATACATGAAGCGGAAATCAATGAACATACAATCATTAATAAGTACATTGGCCACAGGGGCCCTTTTCATAAATACAATTTATTTCAGTCTGTTAACTTTACAAATTGACCTAATCATTAATACAAAAATTCAGAAAAATACTATTTTATCAGACACTAATGCAGACACAAACTGATCCTGACCACATCTATCACTCATCAACAGATGCCATACGCCCATTGCCTAACGAGGTATTCTTAAAAATGTAAAACACACAAAAATCCACTCCAATTCCATGTTCAAGCACAAATTCATATTTTTTCACAATAAACACATATGCCGGGAAACTGTCATGAATGCATGTACAATTATGTGCATGTGCAAAAATTGCTATTCATATGTATATAGAGGCCATATTATGCATGTTCATGTCGAGATAGGTTTACACACGCCTAACCCATCCCAAATGACCAATTTACCCTTCCCATCGGTGATGGGATGTTACAACATTTTCCAACATTGATTTGTTGAAGCTGTGGTTCTAATTGTAACTTGAATTTCAGAGAACATTGAGTGGTAAAAGGCAATAGTGTGTGAGCTTATTTGAGGGAGTCATTGCCATGACTTAAACACGAGGAGAGTGACAAATTCTTGAGTGGAACACATGAGGGAGTATGTGAGGTTGTTTATCACTAACCTTGTTTTACAGGTATATCATTTTATTTACAATGTTACAGGGAGGTAGTAATGATGACAACCAAGGGAGAGATGCATATATCACTTTTACTTTGAGAGCCATACAACAACAATTTGAGAGGTTCAATCTAGCCTTAAATGAGGTTAGGGGACAAATGGATGACCTCAGACAAAGGAGACGTGAGGAACCTCAGGGCAGGCATGCAGATATACGTCAGCGGCAACCACCACCTCGTAGACAACCACCACTATATAAGCCTGAGGAGGAGGAGTTTGATGAGGATGAGGAGGACTATGAAGAGCGCATGCCCAGGAGAGCTCGGAGAGGAGAAACCCTCAACAGGCGAGATGGAGACCTCAAATCCATTAAGATGTCGATCCCAACATTCAAGGGGAGGAATGATGTTGAGGCATACTTGGAGTGGGAAAGGAAGGTTGGTTTGATCTTCAAGTGCCATAACTTCTCAGAGGAGAAGAAGGTAAAACTTGCTGCTGTTGAATTTACAGATTATGCACTAATATATTGGGATCAGTTTGTGACCTTTAGGAGGAGGAATGGAGAGAGACCCATAAATACTTGGGCAGCAATGAAGGCATACATGAGGAAGAGATTTGTTCCTTCTTACCATTATAGGGAGATGCATCAAAAGCTCCAAAGACTCACACAAGGGTCTAAGTCAGTAGAGGACTACTACAAGGAGATGGAGATTGCTATGATCTGTGCTAATATAGTGGAGGACCCCGAGGCCATCATGGCAAGGTTCTTGAGTGGATTGAATAGGGAGATAGCAAATGTGGTGGAGTTATAGCATTACTTAAAGATTGAGGACATGGTGAACATGGCCATGAAGGTGGAGAGATAGCTCAAAGCTAGAGTGACGGCAAGGAGTGGAGCAAGTTCTAGTTATTCATGGAACTTAAAATGGCCCAAGAAGGAGGAGAAGTACAAGGATAAGGGGGTGAACTTCAAAGAAGCACCTAAGAAACCAATTGGGGATTTGAGAAAAAAGATACTTTTAACACCCAAGCTACTTCTAGTAAACATTCATCTATAAAATGCTTTTAATGTTTGGGTATTGGCCATATTGTTTCTCAATGCCCTAATAGAAAAGTGATGTATATGAGGGATAATGGGGTTGTTGATTTTGAGGATAGTGATGTTGATGATTTACCATATGATAGTGTTTATGATGATGATGATGATGAATGTGTGGAAAGAGCTATCACAGGCGAAGCATTTATATTTAGGAGAGTGTTAAGTGTTAGAGTTAGAGATGAGATTTTGGATTAGAGGGAGAACCTATTCCATTCAAGGTGTTTAGTGGGTGGAAAGGTGTGTAACTTGATCATAGATGGAGGTAGTTGTACCAATGAGGCTAGTCAAACTATTGCAGAGAAATTGGGCTTGACATGTAGGAAACATTCAGAGCCATATAATTTACAGTGGATTAATGATAGTGTGGATGCGAAGGTGACTAGATAGGTACTGATCCCATTTTGTGTAAGGAAGTATAAGGATGAGGTGTTGTGTGATGTGATACCCATGGAGGCAGGACATTTGCTATTAGGGAGGCCTTGACAGTTTGACAAAAGGGTAGCATATGATGGGTATATCAATAGATACTCCTTTAAGTTTAAGGGTAGGAACTTCATTGTACTACCTTTATCACCTCATGAATTGTACCTGGACCAGATCAAATCAAGTAAAAGTGAGGAGGGTTCGAGTAGTGAGAAAAAAAAAAGTGAAAAGAGAAAAGAGGCCCAAAAGAAAAATGAGTTTAGGCCAATGGTGAGTGACTGCACAGGTGAGGAAAAGAAAGTGAGATGTGCAGGAGAGAATAGCTCAAAAAGAGAAAAGAATATAGAAAAGAAAGAGAGAAAAGTGAGCTTGTTTGTTAAGAGAAAAGACTTGTGGAGAGTAACTGGAGAGAAAATAGCGCCAGTAGTGGTGAGATATAGAGAGTGTTTAGTTTTCGACACTAACTCTCTTGATGTTTTGCCTAGTGTTTTTGCTTTGGATCATAGGGGTGATGGTTCATTCTAGATGTTGGAGAAGATAAATGACAATGTCTACAAGATTGACCTGCTAGGTGAGTATTTTGTTTCTATAATTTTTAGTATATTGATCTTTCTCCTTTTGATATGGATTCAGATTCAAGGACGAATCTTCCTAAGGAGGGAGGGACTGATGTGAGTGGGACTATGGACCATCGAGCAAGACCAGGTAGAGAGCTAACCATGCCAAAAGGACCCATGACCAAAGCTAGGGCCAAGAGACTTAAAGAGGCTCTTTCTACATATATGGGATTTTATCTTGATAGGATGGCGAGCTCTAAGCTTATTGGAGGAGGGTTTAATGGAATTGAGCCCAAAATAATACACTTGGATCTTGAAGACAAGAAGATTTAGGCTATTTTAATGCTTTAACACTTAAGCCCAAGAGCATACGGATCCAATAGTGGCGCAACACATCATATCTATTTATTTAGTTTTTGGACTTTGTTTTATTTTGGGCTTCCATGTATTTTAGCCCAACCTTTTTATTATTTAACTTAGGTATAAATATGTGTCTTTAGGTTAAATTTTTAGAAATTTAGATAAGAACTGCTGAAGAGTTGTCAGTTTTAATAGGGAGAAACAATATTCTCTTGCTTTTGTTACCTTTCGAACCATCTTTCATTTATCAATTGTTTTCCAAATTATGGCGTGTTGATTGTTCATTTCTCTTGGTTTTATTTTGATCATCGGGATTGTTTGGACCAAGTTTCCAAGAGGTGTCGTAGAAATCAAACCTTGCGTATTCTTATTTTTTTTATTGTTAAATTCGAAATTTCCATCCTTCTTAATTCCTCAAGGTTGAAAACACGTCAAAACAAAACACCCATTAAAAACACCATCAAATTGTCATCAATTCTTTCGCGGTGCGTGTCATTAGGTTTAATTAACGATCGTATCTTGATTAAACAAAAACTAAGGAAAAACTCGGGTTAATTATTAACCAACGATTAATAGTTGCTAAGAGAGGTTAAAGAGCAACAAATTAATAAAATATACTTAGTCAGGGTGTAGCTGAGATTAAACCAAAGAATCAAGTCCTTGTTGAATTCCCCACTTTTATCATTTTTTGCATGTTTTCTTTAATTTGTTTTCATTAGTTTGTTTCATTTCATTTTCTTCTTTCAAAAATCAACAAACCCACCCTAACACCCCCCAGCCGTTTTACATACACTCTTTATGGGATCAACCTAGACTCACCACTGCTATAGTAGTAGTTTAGTTATTTTATTTTGACTAGTGTAATGATGCGTGGTCAAATTTTGGCGCTGTTGTTAGAGAGTACGATGTTTTAGTTTTTATGATTTAATTGGTGTTTTGTATATATTTGTTCGTAATTAATTTCTTTGTTATTATTTTATGATCTTTTCATTTTTTGCTTCATGTGAAAAAATTCAATATGGACGGAAGTAATTTCTTTTATAACTCATATTCTCAATCTTATAACAATGTTTGGACTGATCAACCTAACTTTTATTATGGATGGGATAATCATCAGAATTACTTCCATGATAGTTTGCAGGAGGCACAACAATTCTCATACAAACCAGAAGCTTCCCATCACGACTCCGGTCCATATCCGGAAGAGTTGAATAATATTGTGAAAAAATTGCAGGAGAATACTCTACAATTCCAGAATGATAGAGGGCAATTTCTAGAAAACACATGGTCTAGTGCCCAAGATTCAGAGAGTCAACACGATTCAAGTGCATCTTTAGAAGAACTTGTTAAGAATCTAGCTACTAACACTTTGCAATTTCAACAGGATATGCAGCAATAGTTACGAGAATTCCAACAAGAGACAAAAGCAAGGCAACAGAGGATGGAACACCTAATGGGTCAGATGGAAATAAGGCTCAATCTCCCAGAATCGCAAAGTGAAGAGGAGCAACCGTATCAAATGGAGGTATATCCAATGGACATTTGTTTGTAAACTTTATAAAGTGATAAGGAGCTTGAGAATTTTGAGTTCAACCCTCAACGAATTGCTTGTGACGATGAAGTTGAGAAGGAGCTCGAAGCTGAAAAGGGCTCATATTTTAGCTTAGAGGTAAGTACTAAGTCCATAATTATTTTTGAAACTAACTCTTTACCTTTACATAACAGATTGGAGGAAATGAATGATGAAGAAAAAGGTGAAGAGACGTTCGAAATATTTTTAGAGTGTATGGACTCAGTCAAGATTAAGAATCTGAGGATAAGGAAGATGCTAAATGAGGATGATGATCAACTAAGGCCCTATCCGAAACAACCTCGCATGGAAGTGGCACTAACTGTAATACCTGAAGATCACAATTTCGTCACGTGAGGAGAAGGAGTCGAGCCAGAGACCCTAAACAAAGGTGCTTTCTGGGAGGCAACCTAAGGGAAGTAAATTTCTTTTCCTTTACATTTCCATATTACTTTTTATATGCATGTGTGTTTTTGAATTTGTTTGCTTTACTTGTTTTTAAGTTTTCAATCATAATGAGAGAAAGAATAAAACAAATGAAACAAACATTTTTTCATTTTCTATTGCTTCTAGGATTATATAATCATGATTAGAGTGCGAATTGACTAGTGAATTTCATAGCAACTTTAGCATGTACTTTTTCTTTTGTGATTGTTCGATATGCATTATCTTTAGAAGACTAGTGACTAATGGTAGACAAAGCTAGTGAGATTTTGAGCTTTTTTTAACTAACACATCCATATCAGTCTCATGCCTTTTGATAATGTGAGACCTTCATGATTTATACATCCCGATTTTGCAATAAATTTCTATTCAAGAACACATTTTTATCACATGCATTAACATAGATATGATTAGGCATTCTTTGTTTTTCAGAAACTACATAGCCAGATACTATCCTATTGACATTATTTTTTCCTTGATAAACCCCTTTGAGCTTTAGCCTTTCTTTTTGTATAAACCACATTTTATGTTTTTATAAAGCTAGTGGAGCATTTGTGATTGTTAAGTTTGTGGATATACAAAATTCTAAGTGTGGGGGTGTACATATGTGAGGTTGGTTATAATGTTGGGATCTTATTTTATGTCTTATCATTGAAATTCCATGTTGATGCAGTTCATTTTAATTTTTATAAGGAAAAGAAAGAAAAAGAAAAAAAGGGAAAAAAGGGAAAAGAAAAGAAAATGAAAAAAGAAAAAAAAGAAAAGAGAATGATAAAGAAAGAAAGAAGAAAATTAATGTATCATGGAGGAATTGCATATGTGTTGAAATGTTGTTTTTGGTTTATACATCTTACTAGAGTTGTAAAGAATATGTTATTTGAGCATGTTGAATATAAGGTAGAGGTTGGCTTAGAAGGTTCACTCTTGTGATTTCATATTGGCATAAATTGTGTGAGTGATTCCTTTGGATTGATTTATGCTTCATGGTTTGTGTGTGAGAGCTGAATGAGATTGTGAAATATAAATGTTGCATTCGTCTGAGCTGACGTTACCTAATTTTTGTGAGTGTTGCTTTGTTTCACTAACTTTGATGACTTTTATACTACTTGATCCAAATATATCTCGCCTTACCTTTGCCCACATTACAACCCTAAAAAGTCCTTTAATTCATGATTTTGCATGTGAATTTTACTAGTGGAGAAGTGAAATGATATGCAAAGTTGTGGATTGTCATAATTATGAAGGGCGTTGAGTGTACTCGTTGATATTTTTTAGTCAATCACATTTTTTGAGTCTATCATTAGATTGCTCAGTTTTTGAAGATGATGAATGCTGATCGATTATGAGTAAAAGATTGGAATGTTGACATCTTGCTATGATTATTAAAAGTCACTCATCTTTGGTTATGATAATATTCTCTTAGAAAAATGGGAATTGAGTAAATGTTTTGAGTCTTTGAGCTTAATTTGGATGTTTTGCCCGAGGACGGACAAAAGCTAAGTGTGGGGGAAAATGATATTTGTTTAATTATTGATATATTTAATTATTTACATTTGGCGATTATTGACATGAAAATGCTTAAGATGCTCACTTTAATTCATATATGATATTAGGTACAATTTGGAAGTAAAGAAATTAAAGTGAGTCGAAAGCACCACATATGGGTCATTTTCTGAATATTCATTTTTTCTTGTCTTCATGGAGGAAGAAGAAAAAATAAATAAAAGACAAGAAAAGTGGAAAGCAGCTAAAGGAAACAGTAGGAGTAAAACGGCAGCATGTTGGACCAACCAAGGAGAAGCAACGTGATTGATGCATTAAACACATGTGCACACATTCAGCACAAGCATACACTACATTTACACAACATTTAACGCATGCGTTAAACGCTTACGTACGCTACATTTACACAATGTTTACGCAGTATACGCTGTGCTTATGGAGCATCCTAGTAGGAGAGAAGAGAGGCGGGTGTGAAACATTTTAAAGGGGTTACAATGTTAATTCGTCCCATTAGCTACAGTAGAGGGACGCTATAGTAACAAATCAATAGCACACAGTAAGAGCTACGTTTAGCGTAGTTCCAAGAGTAGCGTGAGCTACGTTTAGCATAGTGGACTGCGTTGAACGTAGACGAGGGCTGCGTGAACGATAAACCTAAGGGGCTTTCAACTAGGGATTGGAACGGGGGTTGAAGTATTTTTCTAAGAAAGATCCATGAAGGGCTAGACGTCCTAACGCTAGTTCGGAGGCAACCTCGACGCCGACGACCTAGGTTAAGTATTTTTTAATTAATTTGTTGTTTCTTTCTCTCATTAGGAATTGATTGTGTTATCTTATGTTAATTGATTTAGGTATTGTGTACAGATAATCGGATTTTCGCTATTATTCAGTTATTTATGTATGAACCCATTGGGTATTATGAGATGATGATTTTAATGTGTTTATTGAATCATTAATTGCAAACCCATTGCTAGAATTTCGATATAATCCCTAATTGTTATGTTGAAAATCATGTGTAGTGACTAATGATTCGTAATCATTAGGGATCACATGACCTAGGTTAATCTAATCTAGAGATCGTATCCTAGGTTGTTTGATGGTTAGGTTTAATTAACGATTATATCTTGATTAAACAAAACATAAAAGAAAACTCGAGTTAATTATTAACCCATGATTAATAGTTCTAGGAGAGGTTAAAGAATAACAAATTAATAAAATAGTTTAGTCAGGGTGTAGGCTAAGATTGAACCAAAGAACCAAAGTCATGATAAAGAACAAGTTCTCAATTCCATTGGTGCAAGACTTAACAAACGAGTTAAGTAATGCATCCATATTTTCCAAATTGGATTTACGATCTCGTTATTAGTAGGTTAGAATTGTAGAAGGTGATGACATGAAAACCACTTGTGTAATAAGGTATGGGGCATATGAATTTCTGGTTATGTTTTTCGGTTTAACAAATGCTCCTGCGACGTTATGCAATTTAATGAATGATGTATTGTATGAATTCTTAGATGATTTTGTTATGGTATATCTGGATGATATCGTTGTGTACAATAGTGGCTTCGTAAAACATGTTTTTCATTTACAACAGGTGTTGGATTTCTTGATAGAACATAAAAGGTACATCAAAATGGAGAAATGTGAATTTGTTAAGGCTAAAATCAAGTTCCTTTATCACTTAATAAGCAACCAGCAGGTGAGGATGGGCTCGAGTAAGGGGCAAACAATTCTGGATTGGCTAGTATCGAATAAGGTATAAGAATTGCAATCTTTCCTTACTTTAACAAATTATTATCGTCAGTTTATTAAAGGGTACTCAAATAAGGTGGCACCACTCATGGGTCTGCTCAAGAAGGGGAAGAACTGGATTGGTCATATCATTTTATGGCTGCATTTGAGAAGCTTAGACAGGCAATAGTTTCCAAGCCAATTCTTTGGCTGCCTAACTTTGAGCTTCCCTTCAAAATCCCCGCCGATGCATCTGATAAAGCAATTAGGGGCTATGTTGGTTCAAGATGGGCCTCATGTAGCTTTTGAAAGTAGGAAATTGAATCAAACGGAACAGAAATATTCAACATATGAGAAGGATGCTACCATGAGAAGGAAGTGGTAGCAGTAGTTCATTGCCTAAGGGTATGACGTGTTTATTTGCTAGGTCTTAAGTTCATTATGAGAATGGATGTTGTGGCGAATACTTTCTTTAAAGTGCAGAAAAATTTATCAGTAAGTAAGCCAGATGGCAGGAAATCTTGGTAGAATATGACTTCGTTTGGGGACACAAACCTGGACAAAGTAATCAGGTGGCCGATACACTTAATATGAAGGAAATTATGGCTGTACTTTATAATATGTCCAAAATTGAGATAGATTTCATGGACAGAATTAGATAAGAGGGAAAGATTGATACTGCATACTAGCAATTGATGCAAGAAGTGCAAGATGGGGTCACCAAACTGTATTGGCTAGATGATAAGAAGGCAGATTTTATATGCCTAGTTTTGGTGGATTGCATAGAGAATTGTTAAAGGAGTCATATGATTCTCCATGGGAAAGACATCCCGGTAGAGAAAAGATGATCGCACTCCTATCCAGATCTTATGTTTGGCAACTGATGGAGCAGGATATCGAGACTTACTGCACAACTTGTTTGGCTAGTCAACAAGAAAAATTGGAGAGGCAGAAGGAGGCAGGACTACTCCAGCCACTCCCCATTTTGAAAAAACCATGGATATCGACATTTATAGGTTTTATTATGGGATTTTCGAAGGTAGATGGCAAAGCTTCAATGTTGGTTGTGGTTGATCGGTTCTCTAAATATGATGTTTTTATAGCTACATCATTCTCATGTACTAAGGAAATAACGACTGATCTGTTTTACCGAAATGTTGTTAAATACTTTAGTGTTCCAGCAAAAGTGGTGAGCGATAGAGATCCATGATTTACGGGTTGATTTTGGACAACCTTATTCAATATGATGGGGGCAAAACTTAAATTCTCTATTACTAATCATCCTCAAACCGATGGACAAATAGAGAGGATAAACACACTTTCGAAGGATTATTTACGACATTATGTGAGTGCAAGTTAGAAAAATTGGTTGAATCTTTTGGACAATGCACAGTTCGCTTACAATATTCATCGATCATTTGCAACTTGAAAAGGTCCCTTTGAAGTGATCTTGGGACATCAACCTCTAACTCCTTTGAAGATTGTCAAGTAGCAGTTTGGGGGTAGGTGTCCAGCTGCCTATAAATTTATGAAGGATCGGCAGGAACTTTTGGATGAAGCAAAAGATAGTCTTCGGAAAGCTATTCAAAGGATGGAGAAGTATGCTAACAAGCTTAGACGTCCAGTAAACATTTTTGTGGGTGACAAGATGCTATTGAAATTAACACCTCATATATGGAAGAAAATCAATGAAGAGTCGACTCACAAAGGCCTCATTCCGAAATATGATGGTACATTCGAGATTAGAAAAAAAGTTAGTAAGGTGGCTTAGCGACTTAACTTACCCGAAAGGATAAAAGTTCATCCTACATTCCATATGAGCTACTTACGTAGGTTTTATCATGATGATGAGGAACCGAAGAGGAGCAAAGAGAGACGTGCACCTCCAAATGTGCAAGTTTAATATGACGATGAATTTGAAAGATTCTAGATTATCGAAGATTGGGACAACACAAAAAGAATCGATAGACTGAATTTCTTATGAAATGTAAGTGCAAAGATGCAGTAGATGCCACATGGGAAAGTGACACACATGTGATCAAGAAATACTTGGACGATCTTTCGATGAGGATATGTCGACTCCCTTTGGTGGGGGAGGTTTGTAAGGTCCCTTATCGGTTCCTTCGTCCCTTTAGTGCTATGTAATCACAAACCCATATGGTATTACGGGTGAAAATAATTAATATAAGATGGGAAGTGAAGCTGGGTTAGGGAACATCCCTTGTACGTTACATGGGCGTTGGTTTCATGGCTCCTTACCTTAGTGATGTGGCATGACATGGTTGGTTGCATGAAGCTTTGCATGGTTTCAAGGACATCATGGTGTGAATAAATGTAGTATATGGTGTTGGTGTGTGATATTTTAATTAATTGGATAGTTATATATAAACTGTCTGTCTAACTTTTAGTAACTGTCCCAACTGTTCAAATACTAATGTCTATTGGGAAGTATATATATATAATCCCTCTAGACCCGTGTGACGTGTGTTACATATTATTACTTCAAAAGTTTTGCAATATCCCATTGTTTTATCAATTAACGTTGGTTCCTTTCTCTTTGGCGTTTCATAAATTTCTGTCCACAAAACAACTAGGACAGATGTTGTTTTCATTCCTTTATAGTAGAGGAATTAACCTGTTCTTCTAAACAGCCCCTGGTAATGTTGGTTTTGTTACTTTTTGAAGGAGTTATTTTTACTGGATCAATTATGTACAGATTATTAGATTATAGGGCAGTAATTTTAGAGTTTGCTGGACTCAAACTTAACCCTGTAATAGATATTATATGGCGATGAGAATTTTCGAAAAGTAATATAGCCTACGACACGCTTAGATCTCAACCCATGTCTGTACTTAGAAAAGTTACGAAAAGATTCATGGTTTAGGGTACAAGTATGTCAGGGCCTGTGTCTTTCCTCATATATATATAGAAGGATACACAATTTGGAACATGATCATGTCCTATACCCTGGTTTAGGCTGACGTTACGTACCTAAAGAGTGAAAACCTTCATTTAAGGAGAGTTATTTTGGACTTTATCAATATTTTCTATTAGAAAAATTTAGGTTTTGTTATTAGGAGGTAGAACACGGTTTTGTGGAAATAGCCAAATCTGATAAGGTAAAGAAAAAGCTTACATATGATGAGAGAAGTAGAGATCACAATCCGTCGAGCACACAAGTTAAATTCGAGGAATAGATGGTTTAGGCAATGACATGTAATGGAAATAAGAAATCCCAACTGAATATAGAAGATGCAGAAGGTGAATGGATTGCCTTTTAAAACTTAAATTAACAAATTTGAAAACAATTGATGATATGTTAGTCAATCATATAGATATCAATAGAAACAAAAAGATGTAGCAAAACAAAAGAAAAGGGCGAGAAAAATTTCATTATTTGACATGAAATTATGTATGTAACAAGTTTGTAACTATAGTTTACATACTTGGAGTACACAAAGCAATTTTGTAAAGGCGACTAGCAAAGAGGACAAGAGGAGTAGATATGGGAGGAGGTGGGCAGGAGAAGTGAACAAAGGCAAAGAGTAGAGGTAGGTGGGTCCAAAGAGCAGAAGCAATGAGCAGAGTTTGGCGGGCACGTTGAGTAGAGCAGAGGAGCAGTGTCGATGTGAGTAGTCAATAAGAAAGGAGTAATTGAGGGTGCAATGAGTGAGAGCTGTCACCTGTTAAGCAAAGGTAAGAGGAGCAATGGGCATACAACCTCTAAAATGGAGGAGAGGGGTCTTATGTCCATATGAAACCACGCCGTTTTACTCTTCACATAGACATTGACACCAATATCTTATACTTAAACGACATAATTTTTTGCCTATGATTAAAGTATGAGTTTCAAGCTAGGGTACAATGAAGGGCCCGAGCCTAAACTTAACCTGAAAAATGAAAAATTACAAGAGAAAAGCCTTGGTATAAGCTTAAAATTGAGTCAAATCGAGTTGAAAATGTTAACTTTGGATCAGGCTGGGTGAGCCCCTGGCCATAATGTCAAACCTAATTTCAAAGTTGTCTTCAATAGAAAAATGAGATTGGAGATTATCTTAATAAATTAAGTAGTGCAAAATACAAATATTTTAATCTAAAATTCTTTCTATCGTGATGTCTTTTTAATTTATCAGTTATTTTCACTTGCGTAAACATAATGCATGGCTAAGTGTCTTATATGTTTAGATGGGGAAAACCTAGTTATAGTCTTTGTATGGATTGATTTGATTTTATTTATAAAGTGGTATTTTCAAAATATCTTTTAATGCTTTTAATATATATTTAATTATGATAACTATTAGACCTAATCTTCATTAACTTATAGACGATTTGAGAGAACATATTTATGAGAAGATCATGACTTAAATATTAGGAGTTGACTGGGGACTTAAAGAGATACCTATATGATTTTTCTAGTGTTAGGGTGAAACATTTCAGCAAAGTTCACATAATGCATTCATAGTGGTTTTAACTTGGTAGAGATACAAGTAAATCAACTCTATAATAGATGGTTATAGTCAAGAGAATGCACTTTCATAGTTTAAAAACTTTGTAGGTCCACATAATAAATATCTTATAAGTTTATTAAATCATGACTACGAAGATGATACTTAGGGAAGTACTTTCTAAGAATTAATTACAATTAAATTCTTTATTTGATTACTTACTTGGTTCTAATTTCATTGACTAATACCTTATTTAGAATTTATTTTATTTTTACTTTATCAATTTATTTTGATTCTAGAATAATTTGTAGCAGAAGAGTCTCTAAATTGTTATAACTTCTTCATAGATCAATTAATATCCTATTTATTACTATATTACTATTGAACGATATGTTAGGACTGGTTTACAGAACCCAACCTCTCGCAAATATCATAAGACTTGAGCGTATCTTTCTATAGGGTTATTTCCATGAACCCTTATTTGACATCATCCCACAATGATGGCGTGCCAATGACAATTAAAATTCAAACAAACTTATTACCTTGATGATGAATCCTATTTTTGAAAGCGAGGTCCAACTATGGCGGAAATATTATAAGACTCTCATATCTTTACTTCATCATACTCTTTAATACATTACACACAACTAATCTTCATCATTCACATTTCTATACTCTCAAAACAAAGGGTTTTACAAAGCTATAATGGCCTTTCCAGCCACATTACAACATAATCACAAATCCTAAAATACAAAAGTTACATGAACTACCAATTCTTGAAAAGTGACTAAAGCTTTGTGTTTTCCAAAACGAACTCAACATGCAACATACGCAAATTTGGAGTGATGCCTTGACTCTCTTTCACTCCATCTCTTGCTCATCACCTGGAGGTGGGGATAGGAAGGGGGTGAGCTTGACAGCTCGTGGGTAACAGTTTATAATAAAAAGATAAACAAAAACTTTTGAAATCATTTAACTTGCCATAGAAAACTTTCATCGAGTCT
Organism: Erythroxylum plowmanianum; assembly: GCA_025531925.1. Lineage (NCBI taxonomy): Eukaryota > Viridiplantae > Streptophyta > Magnoliopsida > Malpighiales > Erythroxylaceae > Erythroxylum > Erythroxylum plowmanianum. Next base: position 30,211,262 of record JANVCQ010000001.1, read on the forward strand.
ATAAAACACATGTTTCACAAAAGTCTTGTCTTGTTAAGAAATCAAAATCACAAACGACACAATTTATGCATTTTTTAACTTATTCGGAAATTATAAACACATAAGCACATCAGAATGAATTGGGTAAGTCCAAAACCTGACGCACTACACATTCCCATAAAATGATCCTATGTAGTTGTAAACTTGAGGGAGTTCTTGAAGGAGCTTCATGCCACTAGTGGGTAGGCGGGAAAACCTTATACTTGGGTCAACTTGAGGGACTACCACAAACTCACATAACACATAGACTTCAAAATCTTGTAAACTTGATGCCCAAAATGGCACATTCCCATAGAAACTTGCTTTTCACATGCTTGACGTATATCTTGGAAACCATTCTTGAAAACATGATTTCATAAACATGCATCTCTCCCAAAAGATATCACTGAAACCATGTAACAAACATATAGCAGATTTCACAATCATTCATGAGCAATAATGCAGCCTTTATGATGCAAATGAAAAT
>JANVCQ010000001.1:30222929-30239309 GCA_025531925.1 Erythroxylum plowmanianum
AAGTGTCTACAGTGGCACAAGTAAATGAACGCTATGTACATATTCTGTTCTTTTAATTTATTCTTCTGATTTTTCAAAAAAAAATTGAAACAAATGACTGTAAAAATTTTGAATCGGTTAATTTTTTTCGATTTATTTTAATAATTTTTTATCATCATCATCATCATCACCACCACCCAATCCGAATTTTTACACTGAAGTGGGGTCCAGAGAAGTTTGATAGTACGCAACGTTACTCCTGCATAATAAAGAGGCTATTTCCGATAAACCTACATGTAGATATGATATGAAGATATGACAAAAAAAGTCAAATAAATATAAAAGATGTAAAACAAAACAGAAAAGTTTAATAACCTTTGTTATTAAAAAAAGTCATTTTTATTAATTAATAGGTTGATTTTATTTAACAAACTCTCAAATTTAAATTAAAGAGAAATTTAATTTCATTTTTTAAAAAATATTAGATATAATCACACATCTTCTGATTGAACTCTTGGGGGATAAGCATAACAATACATATTGAGATTTTAAATTGCATGCTCAATTTGCTTCCTAATTTCAAATAATTAAATTTTATTTATTAATATCTAAAATATAATTAGTTGAAAATTTTCTTCATATACTATTATTGGAAGGTATATTTTTTACATTTTCTTCAAAATAACTTCTCCTCTATTTCTATTCATCAGTAACACTAAAAGAAGTCTTAATAAGAATTTGAACCACAAATTACCAAAAAAAAAGAATTTGAACCACAAGCAGGTCAGTTAACAAAAGTTGAACTATCAAAAAAAAAAAAAAAGGCCCTCTGTATCTGTACGTCACGAGACTCAATGGTCAGTCACAGGTCAATTAAAATCTAAAAGAGAAATTGCTACCCACTCAAATCAACTTTTGATACTTTGTACGTGAACCTTTCAACGTCAGCTTTTTCTACTGCTTTACCCTTAACTAGGGGAGGAGCATTACGGGTTAAGGTGTGGCTATAATATACTTAAAAATTTAATAAATCCGATTAAAACTATAACAAATTTCACTTATTTAATATTTAATTTTGATATTCTAAATTACGAATTATATGTTATAGTTTTATTAAGAATTATTCCAATAATTATAGATAGTTGTGATTAAAATTATCAGAAATATTATTATAATTATGAAAAATTACAATAATTAACTCAAGTACAAGACGCAATTGCAAATTGATTCTATATCAATAGCCTTCCATACTTAATTATGTAGCCCTGAAAAACCCTTTTCAATGGAGTTCTACTTATTAAAGAAGAAACAGAAACATATCAATGGTGGTGGGTTCGATTGAGCGAAGAGGAAAGTAAAGAGACTATTTGGAGGAGGAAATTGGAGAAAGTCCTCAAAAACACAGTATCAGAAGCTGCAAGATCCATAGTTCACTTTTTAGTTTAACAACAACATGGGACATTAGTTCCAATACTTCCTTAAGAATCGAAAAAAGAAAAGAAAACCAACAACAACAACAACAAATTCACTTTAGAACTGATCTTATTCTGGGATGGAACTCCGGTGGTTCAATGCTAACAGTTGCGTTTATAGGGGGCGCACCTTTCCTTTGCAGATGCAGGGTTTTTAGGAGGCAGACAATAGCGTCGACCTCTACCACAGTTGAATGGAGGTCTGGGTTTGACGGAATCGTAGGATATTCCCGGGACAGCCCCGGCAAGCATTCTGGTAATCTCCGAATCCATCATAAACTCCGACTCCAAGTCGGACTCAGCTATGGAGACCACGTCGGTGCTGCTTCTATTGATGTTCAATGGGCTAACAACACCACCCGCGGCAGCCATGCCAGAGTAGCGATCACTTGTGCTCACGAGCAGCATCAGCAACGCCATCACTGGTAAAGCTAAGTGACAGAAACTCTTCATGGTCCTGTGTCTTATCTTAAGAGCTACTTTGTCTGCAATTGGCAAAGCTTTGTTTGGATATATGGTAATGTGTCAATAGCTCCAAGAGGAAGAAGGACTTGATAAATGCGTCCTTGATGGGTCCACATGCTACTCTATTATTGGGGTTGTGCTGTTGGCTTGCAATGTCGGCCATTCCTTTGGAGCTACTCCTCGTACTATCTGTCTTATACGCTGAAGCCTTAAATTTCATATAATGTCACCGTTCCCTATGATTAGATATGCTAATAGCTATGATCGAACAAAGATTGAAGATAATGAGTAAGATGTTAAATACAAGTTGGGGAAAACTTTTTTTAAAGATGCAAATAAAAGAATATTAATCAGTTCGGCCATATGAAATTTAATATCCTAATTTAAAATTTACTTAATTTAAATCTAATCTATTAATTTTTAATTGGAGTATACCCAAACAAATTTTATCAATCATACTTTCTAGCACTATTAATGAAAAGCATTGGTATTAATACAACTGTTTGCCACTGGCTTTATGCCGATATCACGAAAGTAATCAATGTATGGAAAGGTAAGAAAGGTAAATTGAAATTTATTAAAATTTAAAAAATCTTGGACAAACAGTCTTAAAATCGATAATAAGTACACTTCTTTATCTTCTGATACGTCCAAATTGGAATATGTAATTACAAACGTGGTATAGAGAAGGAATCAAGTCTTTCTACTATCAAAATAATTTATTAGATAAGTGAAACTCAAACCTACAAGGGTATTGTATTTATTACACTAACTTTATGTTATTACAACATCAAAGTTGCATAAATCTCTTGATATACTTAGAAGCTGGCAAGAAGAATAAAAAGAAAGGAAATCCATTTGAAGAAGATCAGTTAATGAATGTATCTAAGGTGACAAAACGATTTCTTGAATATAACATATTGTTAGAGATTATGCGAGACTATATTATGGTAGTGCGAAGTTGATGTTGAGGTCTAGCTTTATTTTAAGACTTTTGGTAATTGTACATGTCTTTATGGTTCGTAGGAATATCGAACAAATGAAGGTGACATGGAAAAACAGTTTCGTTTGGAGAGATACACAGTCGTGTAGAGTCTTATATGTCTATATCCTTAATTTACACGACTGTATAGATCAACTGTATAAGTTTCTATAATCGTGTGAAGGAATGTGTAAAAAGTGAAGATATACATGGTCATGTAGATAGTTGTATAGATGACATACACGGTCATATGTGATCATTGTGTAGCTCTTTGTAATTATAAAAGTCCGTGACTCAAGTGACATAGGGAGATACATGATCGCTATTACCTAGCCGTGCATGTGACTGTGTATATTGCAGAAAACCGAATTTGGAATATAAAAGAAGAGAAGACTTAGGTTTGTTCATTAGGAGGTGCAAACACACCAAAAAGGGGGGAAAAACACAGGGAGAGCAAGTATCTTTTTATTCTTATCCTTATTTGTTTGATTTTAGGATTTAGTAGTTAGTTTGTTGATTTGCAAATCAACTTCTATTTCAATCTTTATCCTTTGTAAGATAACTTCATATTGTAGGGTAAGAGATCAAGTCTTGTAGATCTTTATTTGTGATTAGTGGATTTGTTCGTCAAATTTAGCCAATAACTTTTCTTTATATTCTAGAGAGTTTTTTTTACATAAATTTCTGTATTTGTTTCTTTATTGAGTTTTTTTATTTTCTCACTAATATCATTTGATCTTGTTAAGGTGCTTTGTCACTGTAATTAAGTTGAACGAATAAGGGAGTTGTGGATTGGTTGTGTTTTTCTTTTGTCTCCTAATGCATGAGCTCATAAAACTACTCAGTGTACGTTGATCATCCAAAGCCTATAAGAAAATAAACTATTACCGATTTTTTTTCCAGAGATATTAGGACTCTATTTAAGATATACAATGTCGTCTTGATAACTTCGCCTCAAAGGTATTCAGGTAGGTTAGTACTGCTCTGCATTGATCTCATCATGTCCTTTAAGGTGTGATTGCGCCTCTCATCCACACCATTTTTCTCAGGACTACCTGGCATAGTGAACTGAGCTACTATTCCAATTGATTCCAAATACCTAGCAAGTGGACCCTTTTCTTGTCTTGCAACCCCATGTATACCATAGTATTCCCATCCCCTGTCAGATTTGACTATCTTTTTTATTTTCCTAATTGGTTCTCAACCTCCGTCTTAAAGATCTTGAACTTATCAAGAACTTCAGACTTTTCTTTAAGCAAGAACACATATCCATAGCGGGAATAATCATCTATAAATGTCAAAAAGTATCTAGCATTGCATAACGTGACTATATAGGGACCACTAATGTCTGTATGTATGAGGTCCAATAAACTAGAAGTACTGACCCTTTTTCTTTATCTTGGTCAACTTACCCCTATAACAATTGATACATGTTTCCAGATCACTGAAGTCCAGAGTTGAGAGAATGTTATCTTTTATCAATATCTCAACCTTCTCCCTAGAAATGTGGCCTAAATGTTTATGCTACAATATGTATGATGTTTCCTTTATGAATGCTTTCTTTCGAGTAATAGATTCAGCAACATAAGAAGAGGCAAACATTTTATTAGGAGTAAGACACGTTCTATATAATACGTAGGATAAGAAGGCAGTTTTGATATGTCTTGTATTGATAAAAATATTTTCAATTGAAGTATCAAATACAAAACGAAAACCTTCTTTATCCAAAATTGATACAGAGATCAAGTTTCATCTAAAAGACAGTATGTAAAATGTGTCTCGCAAAATTAATACAAACCCTATATCTAGGTTTAATCCTACATCTCCTACATACAAAACATCCACCTCTTCATTATTTCTAACCATCATATTCTCCTCTCCTTTAGTCGACTTTCTCCCCTGCATTGTGGAAGCAACATGGTTAGAAGCTCCACTATCTAACCACCATAAACTTAGTGTGGTTATAGCTACATTGGATTCATGAATCATAAAGGCCGAGGAGTTACTTGACAGTTCCTGCTTGACCTTCCATAGCTTATACTTTTCGCAATCAGACTTCCTATGCCCTTTCTTCTTGCAAAAGAAGCATCTCATACTCTTTAAGTCATGTGGCCCCTTAGCGATGCTAGACTATCTAGTGTGAATTCTTAGAGAGGGTTTGGGTATCTTACCCTTACCCTTAGGCTGCTGGGGCTTAGCCTTCCCCTTACCTTTGGCAGCTGCATACATAGCCTTATGAGGAGATCTCTTAATCTTCTCCTCTGCTACAGCACACTGGGAAATCAAGGCATTGATGTCCCAGATCTCATCCTGAGAGATGTAGGAGGTAGCCAACATATCAAATCTCTATTTAGTGCCTGATGCACTATGAGATTATCAGGAATTGGTACATCAAGCGTCTTCAGCCTTGTCTGAAGGTGTGCCATCCTAATAATGTACTTTCAGATGCCTCCTTCTCCCGTGTACTTCATGGAGAACAACTCCTTAATCAAAGTGCTCTACTTCGCATAAGAAGATACCTTGTATCTTTGGGAAATGCTATCCATGAACTCCTTCACTATAGTCATATTTGGCAATCCACTCAGTAGATGATCTGAGATCGACCTCTTGATGGTCAAATAGCGCATCCTATTTGACCGCTCCCAGATTGCCATAGCTGCTTTATCAACTTTTAAGCTGATATCCGTAAGTAGAGAAGGTCTCTCGATGTGCATAGCTATGTTGACGTCAGTCATCTCCAATGTAAACTCCACGTCCTTCTTCCACTTCTTGAAATTGAAACCATTTAAGGTCTCAATCGTGACAGCATTGTTGTTTACCCTAAAGGTGACTGCAGGATAGAAAAGACAATATAAAAAATCAGTTTAAATGTAGGACAATAACGATAACAATATCTACAAAGAGAATCCGTTCACACATATTAATGACTCTTATACACCTATGAAGGGTATTAGAGTCAATATTCTTGTAATAACTACCAAAGGTAGTTATATGAATGAAACGTTAAAAAACATACTTTTTGGGAGTATGTTAATACTTTTCTTCTTCTTTCTATTAAGACTACCAAAGAAGAGTAACAAGGATATCTCTGTAGAAGATTGTGAAAAACAAAAAATTCTTTAGCTGGTGGAACTACAATGGGAATCCAAGTACATGATTCTTTGTTTATTAAATGTATATACAAATGATCTTGTCTAACATGATCTCTATGATTGTAACATTCTTAGAGAATGATTTTTTTAAGCAAGGTGAAATAGGTAAAGACCTATTATTATATGAGTCGCTTGATCAGAATGATTCTGTTACGAAGAATCAAGATGAAGAACTTCAACCAAGTGGGAGCAATTTCACAGAAAGGTTCTCTATGATGACTGATCCGAGTGGAAGCAATCAGATCAATCATGAATTTAATTATGATGAACCTCGGTTAAGATGAATTAATCAAGGAATAATTCCCATATGTCGTTTTGAGATTGAAGGAGAAATTAATATGATTGTTCCGCAAAAGGAAGAAGAGCCAAGGAATGTAAATGAGACTCTTACTGGCCTTGCTGAAGAAGAATGGATGAAAGCAATGAAAGAAGAAATTACTTCTTTAAGCTCCAATCAAACATGGGGCTTGGTTGACCTCCCAGAAGGGGGGTAAAGTAATTAGGAACAAATGGGTTCTCAAAATTAAGTAAAAAGTTGATGGCAATATCGAAAGATATAAGGCAGGTCTTATAGCAAAAGGATATACATAATAGGAGGGAATTGATTACAAGGAAACTTTTTCACTTATTGTGAAGTTTGTTTTAATCCGTCTTATTCTGGCTATAGTAGCCAGTATGGATCTTGAATTACATCAAATGAATGTAAAAATTGCTTTTCTCAATGGAGAATTAGATGAAGAAATCTATATGAAACAACCTGAAGGTTTCATCAAGGTAGGTCAAGAAAATAAAATATGTCAGTTATTAAAATTAATTTATGGCCTGAAGTAGTCTTCAAGACAATGGTATATTCGTTTTCATAATGCAATTATTTCGTATGATTTTCAAATGATCGATAAAGACCGTTGTGTGTATATTAAAAGATCTAAGATAAATTCGCAATTTTATCTTTATACGTGGATAATATATTGATTGTTTGTAATGAATGTGTGCTTCTTACATAAATCAAAGATTGGTTATCATCTGAATTTGAAATGAAAGACATGGGTGAAGCGGCATACATCTTGGAGTCAAGATTTCAAGAGATAGTTCGAAGAGATTGTTATCACTTTCAAAAGTGATGTACATTCAAAGAATTCCTGAACGATTTCGTATGCAAGATTCCAAACCAATTGATAATCCTATTGCTAAAAATGAAGGCCTTAGTAAGAGAAATTGCCCGTCAATGCCACAAGAACGGGAAAAAATGAAGAATGTTTCCTACTCTAGTGTAGTTGGAAGCCTTATATACGCAATGATGTGTACAAGACTAGATATTTGTTACGTTGTTGGGATGGTGATCAGATATCAATCAAATCCAAGCCAAGCACGTTGGAACTATGGACTATGCAGTTATCTAAAGGGAACTATGGACTATGCATTATGTTATCAAGGCAATGATCTAAGTATACAAGGGTATACAGATGCAAACTGGGGAGGAGATTTAGATGAAAGAAAATCTATCTCAAGATATGTATTCTTACTAAACCATAAAGCAATATCATAGAAAAGTAAGAAACAATCTTGCATTGCATTATCTACAATAGAAGATGAATTTATAACATTCTCAACTACAGTACAAGAGGCTGTGTGGCTTCATCGATTCTTAGTGCATTTGGTAGTCATTAAAAGGAAAATTAATCCAGTGACCATCAATTGTGATAGTCAAGGTGCAATCGCTTATACTAAAGACCCCAAATTTTATTGTAAGACAAAGCACATAGATACCAAGTATAATTATGTGAAAGATATAATTGCACGACGAGAAGTAAACATGAAATATATATTTAGACGAGATATGATAGCAAACCCAATGACAAAACCAATTTCCAGAGATGTATACATTGGGCATGTAAAGTCACTAGGACTGCGTCAATGTTGAAATGTACTGATAAACATTTCTCTATGTATGTTCACTCATTATAATGTCATATTTTGAATATAATGTATGATAAAGATTATACATTGTGTATCATTTGATTCATGAATATATATATGTCTTACATAAATATATTTTGGGATGAATCATAAGTATATGAGACAGATTATAGATTGGCCCTCTCACACGGGAAATCACCTATAGTGTTTATACTTGCTAGAATGAGGCATGTTTAAAGTTTATAATCAAGGTGATAATTGAGAGTGAGAAATTTAAACCAGAAATATCGTAAGGAAATTGATTCAACGTGATTTGTTAATCACTATATTTGTCTTACATTGCTAGATATGAGTTATGAATAAATTTTTTGAGTAGTTAAGTGAACTCAAGTTAAACATTGAGTATGTTTGAACTATCATCTGTACGGTATTTCTTGAATGAAAGATGTTCAAGTTAAACGAAGTGGGTAAATACCGTAGCACATGACTCGTACCACGTGTGCATAACTGACCAAAGAAAGGAATTAATGTAAGTCGCTAGATCTTATCTTATATTGTGTGAGACCCTTGAGGTTAAGAAGAACCTCATTATATACCCTTATGACTCTTGTTTCATTCTTGAGAATTGAATTTAAAGTTTGCTACTTTAGGTTATTGCCAAAAGATCATGTAAGATGCGATCCTATGGAATAATTCTAGGAAAGCAAATTAAATTTAATTCAAAAGAGAATTAATAACAGAGTAAAGTTATTTAATTTAGATCATTGACTCGCATGAAAAAGTATTCATAAATGGCCATCGTCTTTTTAGTAGAGAACTTGAATACAGTCATGACACAAGAAACTAAAGGAGATTATAGAAAAATGCAAATGCGAGATATGACCTAGGGTATAGCATACAATAGCTACTCAAGAGCACTTAATCCTAGGATCAATTTGTTAATCAAGATGTCTAGTAACAGATATATAGTAATGTGCTCTTGTCGTATGCTGGTCACACCAGTTATTAAACAAGTATGAGCATTGCAGAGTTTGTTTTTTTAATAAGATTAAACCCATCATGTGTGAGTGGGAGATAATGACTCATATACACCGATGAAGGGTATTAGAGTCAATATTCTTGTAATAACTACCAAAGGTAGTTATATGAATGAAACGTATTAAGTTATCAATTTGTATTTATTTTGTATTTAATTATCTTTAGTGAGTTGAAATTATTATTCAAAATTAATGGAATTGTCTCATAATTATTCTCAGATGATTTTCAACACCTTAGAGACAAAATTGAATCAAAAATATGAAAAAGAATGAAGAAAATATGAAATTTCAAGTTTAGCAGCAATTCAATAACTAAGCGTGGGCACATGTAAGAATGAAATAAATCTACAGATCTATTTTCAAATTTAAATCTGATTTGTTTGAGATTTTCATAATCTTTTAAGACCAAATTGATGGAGATTCACAAGCAAAACACATGGGAGATGTGATCTGCATTAGAGGATGGAAAAGGAAAGGATCGAAAAGCATAAATAGGGGAAAACGTTACTGTTCACGTCATCCCCTTTAGAGTTAGAACAGTTTAGTTTTATGCAGTTTTTTCTCCTTCAGTTTCTTTACGTTTCTTCACTTTTCTTCTAGTATTTTCGTGTTCTTTAGGAAAGGGCTAAGGATGGAGACTCATTGTGTTGTTATTTCTTCGATTTCTACTTTCGTTATGAATAGCTAAACTTACTTTCTTGGTTTAGCGAAACCATGTTATCATCTATTATGTATGAAATGTTTCAATAAAGTTTGTTTCATTAATGAACATTGAATATCTTCTGAATTACTTTTTCTAATTGAATTGATTGATTTCTAGGTGCGCAACTAGGGATTGATTCATTCAATAGCTAGATTAATGAAATATGACGTTCAATTTTGTTAATCACAAGTAGCAATTAGGATTACCTTCTTTATGTTAGAGTTGGAAATTCTAAGAAGATATTCATCTTGATTAAATGCATGTCGTACATGTGTTACCTTGTTCATTGGTTTCTTAGTTTTTAAAGCTATTATTCAATTGAATCTACAATCGTATCTAGGTTGTTGATTAATAAGAATGCCTAGAATACATGCTTCTATTCATTTACACTTAAGAGAAAACAACCCCTAGTGAATGTTTATTGATGAATTGAATTTTATATCAAGGATCTATTTTAGTGTGATAACATCGGTGACCCGAAACGAAGGTTTGTTTATTAAATTTTCAAATCCACTTTTGTTAATTTTTGATTTTTGTTATTTCTAATTTCTTAAATTACGTGAACTAAACCCCTCTATTTGTTTTAGTTTTAAACTTGCTAACTTTTACCGTTAAAAATTTCTCGTGGGAACGATCCCTACTTTTTACTATTACATTATTTTGTATTGACGGAAGTTGGTTTCTTTCTAAATTTGGTTGTAGGTGACAACAGTATCAAATTTTGGCGCCGTTGTCAGGAAATTTCTAAATGGTTTTTTAGTTATATTTTTGTTTTTTTTTGGTTTCGTTGCTCTTGATTACCTTGTCTTTTGTTTGTTTTAGTTTCACAGCTTTTTCTAATTTTTTGATCTTTTAGTGACATGGCTCATTATCAATATGCTTTTGATTCTGATTTTTCATATTATCCTTATTATGACAACGAGTTTCCATTTGTTACTACTTCCATATTTGACCATCAAGTGACAAATTTCACACCCTTAGCCTTGCAAGTATCGAGGGACGACCAACAAGCTAAGGTATGTGAAGTTTGCTCATTTTTTGGTTATTCTTTTTCTACATGTCTTGTTTTGTAGGATACATAGTACAGATTCGCTTCTCCACCGAACCATTATCAAGAGCAGTCCTACTTCGAGTCAGAGCCTCCACCTCCACCATCACCACCACAAGCTAATGAGATGTCTTTGGAGGAGATCGTAATGAGTTTGGCAACAAGCACTCTTCAATTCCAGCAGGTAATGAGGAATAGCTTGAACACCTTGGAAGATCAATTAAGCCACTTAGTGGAGAGAATTGAAGCCTTAGTGTCTGCAAGAGTTCTTAGCCAACAAGAGAGTGATGCGGAGGAGTTGTGCATTCCTTCAGAGAGTGGAGCGAGCGAAATTAGGAGAGGAAGAGGTTATAGTTCTAGAAAAGATGGAGGATGTGCAACCTCCTAAGGTAAGTGATAGAGTTCATATTATTGCTAACCAAATTTCATTTTCTTTTCCTAGTTATTTACAGGTAAAAGAAGAAGAAGAACAATAAGAGAAAAAAGAAGAAGAAAAGTCGTTAATCACATATGAGTTGAATGAGATGTGGGCAAGCGAACTGAAAACCGAAGGTGGAAAGCAGGATGTTAAGTCTCCACAACCATTGACGTTACTCTTACGAAGACCATCCTGGTATGAGAAAGGCGATGCCTGAAAAGATGAGTAGACATTAGAGTATAATGGTAAAACAATGAGGTTCCACTCATCAGAAGTCATGGAGCATCGTGCTAAGAAAGAGTCGAATTCAAGGGAAGGTGCTCCAAGCTCCTCACGGAGTTTAAGCATGCTTCCTGTTGGACTCAAGCATCCAGTCGATAATGGATGATGTACATATGCCAAGGGTCAAGCTTCTAACCTTAAATAAGAACTTGATGAGAGGCACCCCATCCGTATCCCTTTCTTTTGTGTGTTTTTCTCTTTTATGCATATCTTTTGAGTGTTTGCTTTTAGTGTGTTACTTGTTTTCTTTGGTTTATTTTGTTTGTAGGCATTTGTAAAGGAAGCTACAATCATTCATCTCAAAGCTGCATATGGCGTCTTCAATCTAGGGGAGTACTTCTGTTCCCATCCCTCTTTTATACTTTTATTATTACTTCATTGATGGATCATGCTTATTTATAAAGGTTAAGAGAAATTTCTAGAAAAGTTATATTAAAATTTTCATCACCACAGTGACAAACATATTGTCACAATAAATTGATATAGGAATTTCTTAATTTTGTTTTACATTTGAAAGAAGTCTTTTCAACTATACATCTTCACAAGCTACAGTTGTAGCTATTGTGTACTCAGTTTCTTTTGAAGAAAGTGCAATAGTCCTCTGCTTTTTAAATCTCTAAAATATTACTTATGAATCAAGGTAAAACAAGTAATCTGCTTATGTGCTTTTCCAATCATCTAATGATTCAACCCAATCACTATCATTATAACTTACCAACTTGTTATCATCTTCTTTGTTATGTTTGATCCTAAGTTTTTTGTTTTTTAAAAGTAACACACAACTATTTTTGCAGAATTGAAATAAAATATACGTCATTTAATCATTAATACACCTTGTAAGATATCAACTCTAGTATTAGTAAGAAATATCAATGACCCAACCAGGCTTCTGAAGAATTTTGGATCTGCATTATCTATTCCATCATTGTGTAACTTCTACTTTAATGCCAAAGGAGTAGGCATTGGTTTGTATGTCTCCACGTAAATTTTTTTTAGCAAACCTTCAATGTATCTTTTTTGAGAGATGAAATTGGTTACATCAATACTATGAAATTATTTCATGCGCTCAAGATCAATCATCCCGAAATTTTACATCATGAAATATTTGAATTTATCAACCATCTTTGAATTTGTGCTAGTATAGATTATATCATCTACATATAAACATATCACAAGAGTGTTAGAATTATTATCTATCTTTGCGTAAAGAGATAACTCATTTTACCTTATGGAAAAATCATTTTGTTAGAGACATGAATCAATCTTCATATTCTATGCACGTGAAACTTGTTTAAAGTCATATAGTGTTTTTTTTAAGGTGATAGACTTTGTCTTCTTAGCTTTTAACAAGTTTGTATGTACCTCTTCTTATAAATCATCATTCAAAAATGCAAACTTCACATTAAGCTGAAAACTTCTAATTCCGATTGGACAGCCATGACTAAAACAATTCCAGTAGTCTCCATACGAACAACTAGAGTACATGTTTCATTAAATCAACTTTAGGTTGTTATGAGTAACTTTTACTACCAAGAAAGCATTGTAATTTTGAATGCTTCCATCTTTATTGAATTTTTTTTATACAGCCACTTTAATCTGATCAAATCTCTTCTTTTAGGCATGTCCATAAGCTTCCATATGTAGTTTCACTTATGATGGTCATTTCTTCATTCATTATCTTTCTGGTACTGTTGTCGTCTGCAATCAAATTCAAAAGAAATCACTTTCATTAATACAATTTAATGTAGTAGTGGTAAGTGGATATCAACCAATTCAATTAGAAAAAGTAAATCGGAAGATATTCAATTTTCATCAATAACAAAAATTTTATTCAAAACATTTCACACATAATAGCGAATAACATGGATCCCCTCAACCAAGACAATAAGTTTAACTACTCATAATAGAATCAAAAAATAAAGAAATAACAAAGCATAAAGTCTCCATGCCTGGTCTTTCTTGAAGAAAACGAAAATATAAAAGGAAAAGTGCGGAAACATAAGAACAATCAAAGAGAAAAACTGCAGAAATTGAAATCTATCTAAAACCTAGTCTAGCTTGCGTGAATAATGATCCTCTCTCCTTTTATGTTTGTTTTTTCGATTTCCCTCCTATCTTTCCTTGATTCTCTTCAGGTAATGTATCCTCCAATTTCAGGTGATCAATCCCCTTGAAAGATGGCAATATAATCTTTAAAGATTATAAGAATCTCGAGTTTGACTTTTGAAAATTGATCTGCATATTTATTCCATCCTTAGGCGTGCCAACGCTTAGTCACTGAATTGCTGTCAAATTTGAAATTTCAGATTTTCTTCATTCTTTCGCATCTTTTTTATTCAATTTCATCTCTAAGGAGTTGAAAATCATCTGTAAACAATTATAAGATAATTTCATTAATTTCGGATAATAATTTCAACAAATTAAAGATAATTAAGTATAAAATAAGTGCAAATTGATGACTTAACAATTTCTCCCACAGCAAACCTTTGCTCGCCCAGGCGCAAACATGTCAAACCACTACACTCAGTCAATTCATCCTTTATAAGATCAAATGCATACAATCCATTAACTTGGGCCAATAAGACTTAAGTTGCAACACATATCATAATCGCTTTTCACCAATGCAAATAAACGAGATCAAAATAAGACATCTTTGTTCAAAAACAAACATGAAATCAAAATGAATTCTTGTCACTAATTTTGCTCTTACACTCAAGTGTTTGAGGGCAAAGTGTTTCTCTCAAATCTCTCTCTAACATGATACACTACCATAGGCTTGCAATTTCACCAGTTATCATTCAATCAGATCACATGAGCTAATAGAGAACAAAAGTCCCAAATTACTCAATGCTTCATTCAACTTGTGATGAGGGAAGGCTAATGTGGTTTTGGGGTTTTAATGTAAGGTGATTGATAGGTTAAAGGCTAAAAAAATGTTTGCAAAGAGAAAATAAGTAGGAGGGTCATTTTTAAGCTAAGGGTGTAAAAACAAGGAAGGCTTTAATCATGTCTATATCCCATGTGATCAAACAAATTCAAACCGGTTTCATGCAAGTTCTGATGGCAACATGAATAGAGGAGCGTCACACAATTCAAAGAAATAGCATGACATAAAGACGATGTCATTTAGGCTCAAATTTGCTCACAAGTTTAATTCAAGAATTCGCTTCAATTCCACACATTCCTCATCACTCAAATGTCAAAATTTTGACTAAGTCTATAAGACCAGTTATTGCAATCAATCAATATGATTCACCTTAAAACTCACTTAGCTCAATTTAATGTCATGCATATACCCAATCTCATACAAACTAATATGACAAAGCTTTATGGCTTATCATACAGAACCACATGCAAAAATTAATAAAACTCACACAAAAATTGAAAATATTCACATACCAAAAATTGCAATGTTTTCCCCCCACAACTAAACCAACATTGTCCTCAATGTTAAAGAAGCATAAATATAAAGGAAAAAGTTAAAGAAAGCTTCTCTATTATGGAGGTGCTAAAATCAAGGTGTTGGCGGATGTGGCAGTTGAAATCTTTCATGTTCCTAGTGATAACTTGCATTTTGTCATGTTAATTCTTTGTGTTTTATGTTCTTTTGGTAGACTTTTGTGATGTTTTGCTTGTGTTTCTATGATAATTTGTGTCTTTGTATTTTCTAGGTGATGAAATAGAAAAGTGATGCAATTTGGAGTGAAATTGGCTAATCTGTAACTGAAGATTTCAACATGACCATGTTGAAGGTAACACAGTGCTGGCTACCTGCGAATTTACCTTGGGATTTGGGCCTCAGTAACAACCCTCTTTGTTGACAAAGTCAAGTTGTGTGGCCATTGAAGTTTGACATGTAATTGGGCCCCACTATATTCATTAAAAGACCATTATGAAGGGGGGCCCACCTCATTTAATGAAAAGGGAAGAAAACCTAGGGACTAAGGTGTGTTGACGGCAGCTTAAAGAGGAGAATATTATTATTCAAAGAAGAGAACTCTAGAGAGGAACAGTGTCGGCGAGAGCTTGCTTGGAGAGATTTTATTTTTTATCACCCATTAAAAAGGAGACAGGGGAGGACCCAGTAGCTTGAGGGGAAAGAAGACCTAGTCTAACGGCTGTAGCTTTGGAGCTTGAGAGATTTTGATATTATATTACAACAGTGAATGGATTGCGGCAACTTTGGCAAGAGGAAGCTGGAGACTTTTACTCTTACCACCATTGAAGGAGTGACGGTAGCAGCTATAGGGAATTAATTTTGTTTGGACAGCACTTGGAGAGCAGTAGAGAAGGAGGAACGGCAGTGGGCAGCAGCTGTTTGTGACTGGTTCGGTAACAGTGAAGGTTGAATTCTAATTTTAATTTGTCAATTTCAGTTATAATAGATAGAGACTAGCATTATATGTGGCTAAGTTTTAAATCTAGACAAGGTACTTTACGCTTGATTCATGTAATTCGTGAGACTCTTGTGATTTAATTGTTTTCGTTTATCTCTTATGTTTATTTAATCTCTGCGCTTTAATTGATTTATTATTGCCGTGTTTGTTGATTAATGAAGCCTGTTAATTGATCGACTTGATGATAAATTGTCGAATAGATTAGTTAATCCGTGATTGATGTCTATCAAAGAGGCGAATTAATTTCAATTAAGAAATTAGTGAGATTAAATAATTTAGTCTAAATAGATTGCAGCTTTCCTGATTTTGTTGGCTAAGACAAAGGTCCATTAGAGCCTATTGCTACCATAGATTTTATTCTGCGGAGCTTTACTCGGGAATAGTCTAATTGGTTAGGGTAATAATTTGCGGAGCTTTACTCGGGGTTATCGAATAATTACTAATGAATTGGTTGATATGTGTTGTTCACTGTCTGCTATAACTTTGTCCATAAGAATGAACGAAATTTATATTTTTGAGTCTATGATC
>JANVCQ010000001.1:30239409-30257507 GCA_025531925.1 Erythroxylum plowmanianum
CACTAGATTGGAATGAAAACTTGATACCCACCCTATTTGGAGGGTTTAGTAGATTCTCAAACTTAATGGAATAAATCTATTCTCTTGTAATTGAAAACCCCAAAGTAAACACTATTTTTTACAATGATTCCATTCCTTCATTCCCAAACCCTCAAACCAAACTCCCCCTAAGCCTTTAAAATGCCTTAATTTCATTCCATTCTCCATAAGTTGTACATACAAAATCTCATTGCTACTATTAAGGCTGCTTTATCCTTTTTGGTTATATTTTTGACTTCTACCATCCACTTCAGTAATTCTAGGTAGTCCTCTTGAGGTCATCAACTTGGCATCTTTGTATGATGCTCCTCTGATCTTACATTCAAACAATAGGTGGTTCAGAACAAGATTAGTATAAAATAAAGGGGAGGAAAATAAGGGCATTTAATTGACAAATTGCCATTTTTCCTACCACCTTTATTCTTCCCTTTCTTTTATCATTTCAGTTTTCATGGTATCTATCTTAATTTGTTTACATGCTTATCTATCTATTTAGATTTATTCACTATAATTTGGCAAATGACACTATATTTAATGTCTCGCAGAATAATTAAAACTTTCACATTAAAAATTCAAGATTAAGATATTTCTTTAAAAAATAAAATAAAATAAATTTAAACATAAACAATTAATTGTTATCTAAGATGAAGAGGTTCTTTAAAATTAAGATATCTAAAAAACTTTCAAAACTTAAATATGAGTAATTATTTTTTCGTTGAATCTCAATTTGATGAGCTACTTTGAACTTAGTTGTGTAGTTAACACTCTTCAAATAAGAATTCAATTTTAGAAATATCGTACTTTAGTGTTTAAGTGAGTCCCCTATATCTCTTTAATGACTTACAATTAAAGGGATATCCATCTATCTTTTGTTTTAAAGTTTAACAATTGTTTTTGTTTAGAATTTACAAACCATTCTAATTGTTGAACGTATTGGTTTATGTCCTATAGTTAATCGATTGGTTGTAGCTTAGTGACATGATTATTTAAAGACATTCTTTATCTTATATATATTCAGATGTAAGTGATAAAGTCCATAAAAAATAAACATTGCAAATGAATTTATGATGAGATCATAATTATGATATTTATATTGCATATATGTATTATCCCTAAATTATTCTTAGTCATTGTTTTATTAAGATGAGACATTACTAGAAATTAAAAAGATTGGCATATGTTATGTTTCTTCTTTATGAAGGAAGTAGTTAATTTTATAAATTAAAGTATGAAGATACTTAAACAAACGTGTGAGTGCTTGTTAGAGAACAAGTTTACTGAACTAATTCCATTTGAGAATTCCATTTAAAACATTATTTGTATGCCTATGAAAATTTTCATTGTGTTGACTTTATAAATGATCCTTTGACTTCAGATCTCCAAAGTTATTTTGTATAGGGATTGTTGTACTACTTATGGCCTTTCTAATCAAGGATTGCTTAGTCGATAGTCATTAGATATAACAAAAACTATATGGAGGTAGTTGAGTGATCAATATATGATTTATCATCTTAAAGTGATTAGAGAGAATGCTCCATTGTTCTCGACTGTTATTGATTTAGGAAATCTTTCGCTACGATGCAATGACAATTTGAAAATAGTTTCATACTTTATTAATTAAATCAACTACTAACAGTGCAGAACTAACATGATTAGACTCAAATAGAGTAGACATTAATTCCATGCTTTATGTGTAATAGATATAGTGTATAATGAAAGGATTGAGTTATATGAAAAAAATCATATATGGAAAGGTTAGTCAAAACTAGTTTTTATATTCTTAAATATTTAGGTGGTCATTATGTATTATTAAATGTCAATCTTGATCTATGGATATAAGTTGTTTTATTAGATAATTATAGATAAATTAAAGGAGTTTAATTTATCTAATCCTAAATATGATTTGGGTTTATAATTTATAGCTATTACCAACAAATTTAGGAACCTAATAAGTTATACATAAAGAACAAGTTATAGAGAGAAAAGATATTTTAATCAAGTTATACTTGATTGTAAATTTAAGAAACTTTATGATTAAATATAAGATATTTAATAAATAAGGATCAATATAAGATATTGCATCTTATTTGGGCATAATTGGTATTCAATTAGAATTATTTGTAAATATAATTAAATTTTAATTAAAATTAGAACTTAATTTCAATTAAATTACTAAAATGTAAAAAATCTATTATAGGCTTAAGTTCTAAGGGAGATAGGACCCCTTACCTAACCTTCTTTGCAATAATTGTAGAGTTCTCTCAACACATTTTATAGATATTGTTAGAGGCCGAATACTTGTGTAGTTGTAGTGGTTAAGATGAGCTGATTTCATAAACTATTTGAGGGAAATAATAGGAAAAAGATCAAGTTTTGGAATAAGGTACGAATTAAGATTAATGCTTTATTATGATTTATGTGTTAATCATTATATGAAGTTTAAGTGATCTTGGCTTGTAGGAAATCAAATGAAAATGTTTCATATTTATTTCGCTACGAGTGGTATGAAAGCTGACTTTAATCATACTATTTGGTTAAACTGTTTGATTGCCATTGATCTTAAATTTTGGAATTGAAATCAAAATCCTAATCTTATCATTTTTAGATATGATTATAATTTTTTAAAATATGAAATATTAAGATTGTAGTTTTTAAAAAACATATTATATTTAATTAAAATTAATAATTTACAATCAATTACAATAAGATTGTAATTTCACAAAAATCCTACTTCTAAAAATCTAAAAAAGTTATATACTTCTTATTGAGATGAATACGGTTGAGTGTTTTGGGAACTTTGGATTGTTGCCAACTGAAAGTGTTAGAAAGTGAAGCTATTGTTGAGGGGTGGTGGCTTAAAACTTTAGGTGGTAGCTATTTATGGAGGAGAGAAATCGCAAGCTACAGGAAAGAAGTTTCTGGTTGTTATCTGGTTGGAAACGATGGACACAGTGGATTTCAGGTTGTGTTTAATTGAATAAGATGGCTAGAAATATGAGGGAGCAGTTGCTAGACTAGTTAGCAACTAGTTTGTAGATGGCCATATGTGTCAGGGTTTAGTGGCTGTCATTAGAGGAGTTATCGACAATGAGCTACATGAGAGACAACATTTAGCACCAGTATAGAGACACAATAGTGGTATAGAGATGTGGTAAAAGCTAGTGGTGAGCTAATTGTTGGCCAGTCCCCGACAAGACAGTAGTTGAGCAAAGAGATGGTGGATGTAAAAGACGAACCTTTGTGGGCAGGGTTTATTTTACATTATGAAATTGATAAATGATTAATGGACTATATTTATATACCTATATTTAGTGTGTTTTTTTTATTATTTGATAGTTTTATGGTATTTTTGATACTTATTTTCTTCACATATTTTTAGATGATAATTGCCTTCATGGACCCAAAAGAGAAGAATTTAGGTGAAGTCAAGGTATAAAAAGGAAGAATTGAGGTAACTTTGGAGATATATACTTATGTATAGGGACCATGTAAGTCATTGTCAATGTATGAAGATTTAAAGATGTTTATGTCCGTGCAAAGATACACACCCGTGTATGGATATGTATGATGCCTGTGTAAGCTTCTGTGACTAAGTAAAGTCACAATTTAGAGGGTATTTTGAGATACAAAATCACCTACATGGCCATGTAGGTGATCGTGTATATTCCCAAAACCTAGCTTTTGTTATAAAAGAATGTTGTGAAGGCTATAGAAAAAGGAGACAAATTTTAGAGTCAACATAGACACTAAAAAAGGTATACAATCACAAAAAGGTTGCGCATTGAAAAAAAAAAGAAAAAAATCAAAAGTGGAAACATCAAATTCAACTCCAAATTTCCAAATTTTTTTTATGAAGTCTTCAAGCTAATTTCATTCTCTTCTTTTTTAGTATTTCATTGCCTTGTTTGCCAAATTTGAATAGTTGTGTTTTGAACATTATTATGGATTGCTAAATTTATATTAGAGTTTTATTCTTGAGTTGTTCTGTATAACTTGTACTTTGTTGAACTCAATATAACTGCTTTGAGATATTTGTTGTGCTCATACCTGAATTGAATCAAGATGTTTATGCTAATTTATGCAACAAGAGTTGGTAAGTTAATAGACTTACAAATATCAAGTTAAAAACTAAATGAAGAGAGATCTTAATTATGAGTTAATTATCCTTATGATCTCATCAAATTTAAATGAGTAGTTAGCAGTAGTTTTAGGAAATCAAGAGATTGCAACTCAACTTATATTTATTTCAATTGGAATTACTTGATTAGATCTAAGAAAAGGGTAATCAAAACCTTTGGATATATAGGCTTAAAAATAGTTGAAATCATAAGGTGAAGGGAAGAAAAAAACAATGATAGAATAACCCCTAAATTTTCATCAATGAGTAACTTCCATTTTATTGTTATATTTTACTTGTTCAGTCATCAAGTTTTATTGGTTTAATTTAATTTTCAATTAATTCAATATTTTGTTACCTTAGACAAATTATAGTATTTTTTAGGTGACTTTTTCAATCCTCGTAGGAACAATATTAGTTCACTATAATATATGATTTGTATACTTGTGGTATAATATAAAACTAGAAAAATAAGTTTTTGGTGTTGCTACTAGAGATTGCGATTTTAAACTGCTACCAAAGATTGCGATTTTAACATCTTATCCAATTTGAATTCTTTTGATTTAAAGAGTTTGATACTTTTGTCTTGTGTGATTTCAGGTCCATGAACATAAGAATCAGAAGGAGCTTAAGCAAATTCAGAGATGCAACAATTTCTGACATCACCAATCACAAAAGAGAAATGACAACGTGTGTCAAGTGCGATGTACCTAACTTTGTACTCTAAAATTTATAGTTAGGGTGAGTCAGGATTAAACCATAAGGAATGTTTGGTTAATTTTCGTAACCAAAATTAACTGATGCAAGGAAAATATAAAATGGAGGTTTGGATTTTTAGTAATTTAGAAAATAAAATAAAAATAAACTATCGAAAACAAATTAAAACAAACAATCGAAAATGATTAAACTGTTGGATATACGTAAGGTCTGGTTCTAGGTTCAATCTTGGCCTAATCACGATCAAGCATATTTCATCATCCTAACGTCTTTACAACTCTCTTGGGGCTATCGATATGAGACTAATAGAATGCTCTACTAATCCCGATTTTCCTTAGGTTTTGTTTAATCAAGATACAATCATTAATTAAACCTAACTCCCGAATAACCTAGGATAAGATCTTTATATTTAATTTGACAGTCGTATTATAAAGTGGAAAACAATCAATATAAGTAGTAATCTCACACGTTCGAGTTATCTAACCTAAGTTATGTTGTTCCTAATGATACGGGATCATTAGATGCTACTAATAAATATCAAAAGTAATGATTATGAATTACATTCAATTTTTTATCAACACGTTCAACATAGAGCAATCAAAATAACGTATTAAGATTATTAATCCCAAAACTCGATCAAATCAACACCAACAACACAATAATCTAAAAAGAATTACAACATTAAAATGATAAAATAGCTTAACCATAACTTGGCATCGAAATCCCCATTGAACCGACGTCGAAAAGCTAGCCTTCCATCTTCATTTTTATGCTCCAAGCATCAATCGTCTTCTCATAGCTGTTTCAGTGGTGAAAGAATTAAGAGAGAATTGCAGCACCTCCCACCCTACCTTCTTATTGTTTGCGATCTCTTTATTTATGGAATTAATTTTTGGTCTACCCTCACTATTCACTATACCTTATTACTATACGTTTTAATTAAAATGCCTCTAACAGTGTGTCATAACGCTAGTCAAAATAAAATAACTAGACCTACTACTATAGCAGTGGTGAGTCTAGGTCGATCCCACAAGTGTGTGTGTAAAGTTTCCAAAATGAAAGTAACTGGTATTTAGGTTTAAAGAATGCATGCGAAAAAAGATAAAAAGTGAGGAATTCAATAGGGATCTGGTTCTTTGGTTGCTATACCCTAATTAAACATATTTCATTGATTTTTTATCCTCTAACCTCTTTTAGCAACTATTAATTATGGGTTATTCTCTAACCTCTTTATTGATTTGTTAAACATATTTCCCTTAGGTAGTGTTTAATCAAGATATGATTATTAATTAAACCTAACCATCGAATAAGCTAAGATACGATCTCTATATTTAATTAAGCAGTAGCATTACGAATTAAGAAAACTAATTAATTAAAGCAACAACCACATACGATGCGTTATTTAACCTAGGTTATGTTATTCCTAATCATTACGAATCATTAGTCACTACACAGGAATTTCAACATAACAATTACGAATTACATTAAAATTCTAGCAACAGGTTTGCAAATAAACAATTCAATGAATGCATTAAAATCATGTTTTCATAATACCCAATAGGTTCATACATAAATAACCGAACAATAACGAATATTTGATTATCCATATACAAAACCTAAATCAATTAACCTAGGATAACACAATCAATTTCTAATGAGAGAAAGAAACAATAAAAATAGTGAAATACATTTGGTCATTGGCATTGATGTCACCACCGAACCAGCATCGGGACTTAGCCTTCTATGGGTCTCTCAAAACAAAATGCTTCAGTCCCTCCAAAAATGTCCCCAATTGAAACCCTCTTCACAGCACCTCCACTCCTCTCTCGCATGCTCTCCACTACTATTCTCTCTCTATATTGTTATGTTGATGTGACAAATTAATATGTTTGGCCATGCATACTGTTCACTTATTAAAACCTCTGCTGCTTCCACTGAAAACTTGCTTCTGAATTACGTTTTGCTCCTTTATTTGTTGTCGTTTTGCTTCATTCTTCCAGCAGCCTCTTGCCTTCATTTAATTCCATAAAACACGTTGCATGGGCTTGTATGGTCCATGCACAATAACAACTTTAATTAATTTTTATTTATATTTTTCTTGTCTTATAATTTTCTTCTTCTTGCTCCATAAAGACAAGTGAAAGTTAATCTTCAAAAAATGACCCAAATATTAGCTTTTGACTCACTTTAGCTTCTTTGCTTCCGAATTTTGCCTAAAATCACATATGAGTCAAAGAAAGTATCTTAAGCAATTTCATGTCAGTCATCACTAAATGTTAAGGAATAAATTCATAATCAATTAAGGACCTATCAATTCCTCCCCACCCCCCACTTAGCTTTTGACTGTACTCAGGCAAAACATTAAAATTAAGCTCAAAGACTTAAAAAACCATTTACTCAATTCCCATATGTTCCAAGAATATATAATCATAAGCAAAAATGAATGAATTTAAAAAATCATAGTAAGAAGTCAACATTCCAACCTTTTACTTATTATCAATCAACATTCAACATCTTAAAAAATTGAGCAATCTAATGGTAGTCTCATAAAATATGTTTAACTAAAATATATCCACAGGTACACACAACACCATTCATCATCATGAAAATTCACAACTTTGCATACCATTTCATTTCTCTACTACTAAAATTCACATCCAAAATCATCACTCAAAGGACTTTTCAAGGTTGAAATGTGGGTAAAGGTAAGGTGAGATGTGTTTGGTTTAAGTAAGTTGAAAGCCATTAAGCTAGCGAAACAAAACAAACACTTAATGTGACATTAGATGTACAAGTTAACACCTATACAAAACAGGGTACCGTCAGTTATGACGAATGCAACACTTATATTGCATAACTCATTTTAGATCTCACACGAATGCTACATAAAGCATATACCAATTTGAAGGAATCACTCGTACATTTTATGCCAACAATACATTGAAAACACAAGAGTGAACCTTCTAAGCCAACATCTATCTCATATTCAACATACTCAAATAACATATTTATTACAACTCTAGGAAGATGAATTAATTATGAATAACTTTGCAAACTCATATGCACTTCCTCTTTGATAAATTTATTTAAACAATTTTTTTCATTCTTTTTCTTTTTCTTTCTTTCTTTCTTTTCTTTTCTTTTCTTTTCTTATGCTTTTCTCTTTTCTCTTTTCTTTCTTTCTTTTCATTTCTTTTTTCTTTTTAACATTAAAAAAATTACATTAATATGAGAATTTCAATGATAAAACAAAACATCCCAACATTAACCAACCCACACATATGTACACCCTCACAATTACACTTATGTACATCCACAAACTCACCAGTTACAAATGCTCCACTAGCTTTATGACTTGGGGTAAGACATTTGGTTAAGTTTAAAAGTATAAAATGTGGTTTATACAAAAAGAAAGGTATATAACTTAAAGGGGGGTTAACAAGGGAAAAATCATGTCAATAGGGTAGGCTATTTGGCTAATGTATTTCAGAAAAAGAAAGAGTGCCTAATCATTTCCATGTTAATGCATACGATAAAAATGTGGTCTCGAATAGAAATTCAAAACAAAGTCAAGGCGTACATGTCATGAAGGTCACACATTATCAAAATGCAATGAGATTGAAATGAAGGTGTTAGTCTAATCAGGCTCAAAATGTCACCGACTTTGCCTACCACTAGTCACTACTCTTCTAAAGATAATGCATATCGATGAATCATAAGAGTAAAAATATATGCTAAAGTTGGTATAAAATTCTCTAGTTAATTCATACTATAATAGTGACTATATAATCTCAAAAGCAACAGAAAATGAGAAAATATTAGTTTTTTGTTATATTTTTTTCTCTCATTTTGATTTAAAACTTAAAACAAGTAAAACAAATAAATTCAAAAACACATATGCATATAAAAAGTAATGCGAAAATGTAAAGAAAAGAAATTTACTTCTCTTGGGTTGCCTCCCAAGAAGCACCTTTGTTTAGAGTAGTTGGCTCAACTCCCTCTTCTCCTCACGTGAAAAAATTATGATCTTCAAGTATTACAATTAATGCCATTTCCACTTGAGGTTGTTCCGGATAGGGCCTTTATTGATCATCTTCCCCATTCAGAATCTTCCCTATCCTCAAATTCTCAATCTGCCTCATATGCAATATATTAAATCATCCAATCAATACAACTTAAGGAGGATAAACTATTAACAACTTTTCACAACAATTGTATTTCCTCTTTGATACTTTTATTCAAACTCACATTTTTTCTTTTCTTTTCTTTCTTTTTTTCTTCTTTCTTTTTCAAAACTAAAAGTGATAGAAGCTACATCAACATAGGATTCATAACATGGAATTTTAACAAATATAACCAACCTACATGTTTATATACCCCCACACTTAGGCTTTTGTACAATCACATTCATCAATAATTAACAAATGCTTCACTAGCTTTAAGACTTGGGTAGGGCATTTGTTTAGGTGCATGTAATGAGGTTTATACAAAAGAAAAGGATAATAAAGCTCAAAGAGGGTTAGTAAGAAAATTTCACATAAATGGGTAAGCTATTTAGCTAATGTAGCTCGAAATAAACAAAGAATGCCTAATCATTTTCATAAAAATGTGGTCTCGAATAGAAAATCAATGCAAAGTAAAGATGTATATGTCATGAATGTCACATATATTAAACAAAATAGTGAGACTGATATGGATGTGTTAGTCAAATATGGTTCAAAACCTTACTGATTTTTATTTACCACTAGTCACCGTTCTTGTAAGAATGATGCACATTAACAAATCATAAGAGCAGAAGTACATGCCAAATTTTTCTATGGATTTTACTAATCAATTCACACTCTAATTATGACTAAATAATCTTAAAAGTAATAGAAAATAAGAAAGTTTTTGATTTTGTTTGTTTGATTTTGAAAACCACCTAAGAAGTCACATAACCTATAATTAAGCTAAAAAGCATACATAGAAACTAATATAACCCACCCCCACTCTCAAAAATTACATTGTCCTCAATATAAAATCAAATGTAAGAAATGGAGCAGTTAACAAAAATAGCAAATGCAAAAATGTAAAGAAACAGAAATTGAATTCCCTTGGGTTGCCTCTCAAGTAGTGCCTTTATTTATCGTTGTTGGCTCGACCTCTTATTGCAGGGATCAAGTGACACAAGTCACATCCTCCAACATTAACACCTCCGAATCGTATGTTTGGAATCCTTCATAATACAACTTTAAGCAATGACCATTCACTTTGAATGTCTTGTCAATTTTGAGGCTCCGTATCTTTACTGCACCAAAAGGAAAGACATGCTTGATAATAAACAGACCAACCCAATAGGAACGTAACTTATCTGGAAAGAGTTTTAGCTTGGAATGATATAGTAACACTTTTTGGCCCACCAATAAGCTTTTCCTCGAAATCATCTTATCATGAAAAGCTTTCTTCCTCTCCTTATATATCACTACATTTTGATATGACTCATTCCTCATCTCTTCCAACTCTTGAAGCTACAACTTCCTATGCACTCCCACTTCATCCAAATTCATGTTACATCTTTTGATAGCCCAATATGCTTTATGTTGTAATTCCACTGGAAGATGACATGGCTTCTCAAACACTAGCTTATATGGTGATATCCCAATTGGTATTTTGTAAGCCATCCTATAGGCCTATAATGCGTCTTCCAATCTTATGCTCCAATCCTTTCTATTGAGCTGCACAGTTTTCTCTAAGATTAACTTGATTTCTCGACTTGAGACTTTAACTTGCTCGTTGGTTTAAGAATGGTAAGTAGTATAAACTTTATGCGTGATGTGATATTTTCTGAACATTGCTACCATCACCCTATTGTAGAAGTGGGTATCTCTGTCACTAACAACAATTTTCGGTATCCTAAACATAGAAAGAATGTTAACCTTAACAAAATCTACAACAATCTTCACATCGTTAGTCTTAGTGGCTTTAGCTTCCACCCATTTAGAATCATAATCTATTGCAAGCAATATATAAGTAAAGCCAAAAGATAGAGGGAACGGTACCATAAAATCAATGCCTCAAACATTAAAAATTTTATAGAAAAGTAAAGGAGTTTATGGAAATTGATCCTTAAAGTACAGGTTACCTGACCGTTGGCATCTATCTAAGATTTGTAGAAGGTATATTGATAGCTATGCATTAGTATGTGTTTCTTCTAAGTATTTGGTATGTGTTTCTTGTATGATAGGTTAGTATTATTGTATTTTAGGACGTGTTTTGTGTGTTTTTGTTTAGTTTGATCTTCATGATTGTTCTTTTGCATTTGGTACATTTTAGGATAGGAATTGATCATTTTAGTGTAGGAATGGAGGGTGGACACCTTTGTGATTGGGCTAGGGACTAAGAGAAGTGGAGCTACTGAAAAATAAGAACCCACGATCATGGAAAAGAGCGTGTTTTCCACGTTTGTGGGAAATTTATAGAGAAAGTTTTTGTTAAGTTAACCCACGATTGTGGGAAGCACAAGTATAATTCCCATGATCGTGGGAACTGGAAATTGAAGAGACACATGGGTTTCAAGTATTTTTTTAGTTTTTTGTGACTTTATAAGACATAAAATCCTGAGAGCCACTAGAGGGTCATGGAACTTGCTTCCTTGAGCTAAAAGACAGATTGAGAGTCAAGAGATAAGGGAGATTTAAGGTTTCATTCCTAATTGGGCAAAGAGCACCCCGTCATCTAGATTTTCTAGATTGGGAAAAGAAGAGGAGTTGCTGCCCCGTCCAGTCTTATTTCAATTTCTTTCTCTTCTAGCATGTTTATTATGGATTATTTGATTGTTGGGGATGCTATGGATATTATGATTGGCTAAAACAATTTTTAGGATTTTTTGTTGAACTATTTGTGAACCTTTGGTTATTGATTTAATGATATACATGTTTGTGTTATTTATTGTGCTTAAATCTTGCAATAAATCGAGAGAATGAGCTTGGTAATCTATGTTAATTGTACAACAAGAGTTGGCGATTAATAGACCTATAAATAACAAGTTATTGATTTATTAGGAAGAGATTTCAATAGATCAATACACTACCTATAGGATAGCTTCATATCTAGTTAAATGTTTATGAAAGCCTTTTTGTATTGAAAGATCCTAAAGTTAATTATAATTTACTTAACTAGTGACGTTTAGTTACACCTTGAGAGAGGGTAGCTAAAATTTTAGGAAATCTTGAGCTAAGCATAAATTGAATCAATTAATCAGAGGGGAGCAAATAGAGATAATGACAAGTCCTAATGTTTAATCTTGATTTTCTCCAAGTCTTAATTTACTATTTTGGTTTGGGTTGCGTTGTTCCCTGTTACCTTTAGTTTGTCTTTATTTTACTTATCTTTTTAAATTTGATTGAAATGATTTCTTAAACAAAGAATAACCTAAATGAAGTGGTGCCTAAGCACAATCCTCGTGGGATCGATATCCACTTTCAACTACAAGTTTGACCTATATATTTGCAGTTTTGAACATAAGACTAGTAGTGTGTTTTGCATTCAACAAGTTTTTGGTGCCATTGTTGGGGATTGATAGTTTAACATCTTGTTTAGTTTGGGTTACTTTGATTTAAGAGTTTTTGATACTTTTCCTTATGTCTTTGCAGGTGCATGAACATAAGGAACACGTTAAGAAATGCTGAATTTCGTGACAAAGAGTTAGTAGATATCACAAGGCATAAATGATAGTTGAGAAGAGCGAATTGCTAAGACATTATACAAAGAAGTACAGAAAATGAAGGAGAACAAGGAGGGGCCGAAAAGATATTGATGGACTTTATGAGACTAGGATTCAGTCCTCAAGGAGTTGCAAAGCCAATGATTAAAGCTAATAATTTCAAGATTAAGTTGACACTCCTTAACATTCTTCATAGTAGTATGCAGTTCTATAGGTTGTCCAATGAGGATCTCAATGCCCATCTCGCCAATTTTTTAGAGATATGCGACACCTTCTGATTTAATGGAATGTATGACGATGCCGAGAGGTTGCGACTATTTTCTTTCACTTTGAGAGATCATGCAAAGGCGTGATAGAATTCACTTAACTTAGGGCAGATTACTACTTGGGAATAACTAGCCCAGACATTCTCACCAAATACTTTCCATTGATAAAGACAATAAGGATCATTAAGGAAATCATAAATTTTCAACAAAGCAATTGAGAGTCTTTATATAAAGATTGGGAGAGGTTTAAAGAACTATAAAGAAGTTGTCCCCATCATAACCTTCTGAGGGAATTCCTCATGCAAACATTCTACAATGGTGTTAATCAGAGCACAAGAGGGACCATAGATGTAGCTATGGGAGGATCTTTGATAAGAAAAGCTATCGATGAAGCTCATGACCTTTTGGAAGAGTTGGTAAGTAACAGTTGTATGTGGTAAAGCAAGAGGAGTAAATAGGGGCAGAAGGACCAAAAAGGTATGATCCTAATTGACATTGTTACCGCTTTGTAGGCATAGATCACAACCCTCACCAAGCAGTTGAGTAACATGCAAGGAGCATCTTCATCTACAGCCAAAGCTATGCAGTCACAGTGTGACTTATGCGGGTAGGACAACCATTACATAACATAATGCTTTTTGTTGGGAGCTAGTAGCACTGAACAGGTAAGTTATTTGGGCCAACCACAACGAGGTAACAATTCATACCCAAATACTTATAATCCGAGGTGGAAAAACCACCCAAATTTTTCTTAGAGTATAATAATGCAGGTGGCCAAGCAAGACTATAAGGACCTCTAGGATTAACAAGACCAGCTTGGATCTTTGGAGAACAAAATAAACAAGTTTGGGGTCCAAAATGGCAAATCAAGAAGAGAACCAAAAGAGAATGTCTTTTATCTAGGAGGAAAGTAAAAAAAGAATGGAGGGAAAGTTTGATAAGATACTGAAGAGCCATGCCTCATCCAAGTTTCTAGAGATACTAAAAGGCTTCAGATCAACCTGTCATTGGTGGAAGTTTTGGAGTGCATGCCCAAGTATGTGAAGTTTCTGAAGGACATTCTAACACACAAACGTACTTGGGAGGACAATCAGATGGCCACTTTGACAAAGAATTTTAATTTGATTATCTTAAGCATGATGCTTTTAAAACTACAAGATCCAATGAGTTTTACGATTCCATGTGTTATTGCCGAGTTTAAATTTTCTAAATGCTTATGTGATTTAGGTGTAAACATTAACTTGATGCCTTTGTCCATTTTCAGAAAATTGGGACTAGGGGAGGTCAAGTCAACATCCATGCTGATTCAACTTACGGATCAATCCATTAAAAGGCCATGTAGAGAAAAGTTTACCACGGTGAACTCCTCTCGAGAGGAATTCTTACAAAAATCTCACAAGTTCATCGTGGCAAAACTAAGAGTTCGCCACGGTGAACTTTACCCAAGAGGAATCCTAGCCAAATCCTTCAAGTTCTCTGTGACGAAGTAAGGAGTTTGTCGTGGCAAACTTTCACAGAAGCACATCAAGTTTTCCAACTTCACGTCATATTTTGAGACTCTTAAAGATAGAATTTGAAATTGATGTCTTCATGAAAAATGAATCCATATGTCTCTGGTTTAATTTAAATCAAGAATCAGATCATTTGGACAACTAGAGAAAAAGTTACGGCTAAAGACTGAAGAATACTCAATGAACATACTACTGGTAAATTTTCCAGATCATCTTCCAATTTTGATTTCAGATTTTTCCCTAACACATCTTATACTAAGATCACCTTTTCTACTTCAATTACTCCTTATTAAACATCCTTTTTACAACCAATCCATCTTAAATACATGTTTAGCATAACTTATAATTTCTTACTTATCATATACACAATATGGAACATGAGTATACTAATTCTTCATTCACGTTACAATACCAATCATCCATAAAACAACTCCTAACCTATTATTTAACATTTATGTGAAACAAAACATCAATATTTATACATTCATTTCTTCACCAACATTCTAGCATATACTAAATTCCTTTGTCATGATCATTTACGACTAAACTATCATCATATATGCTTCATTTAAAACAACATATGAAGAACAAAGTTTAACTTACATGTTTAGCTCCAAAGCTCCTTCAAATCACTGTGAAACCCTAGCTCCTCCAACATACACGATCTTCACTTTTTAAAGGGATATTTGGCTCAAATGAAAGCTCTTTCCTTCCTCTTCCTTTTCTCCTTCTTGAACAACCTCAAAATCTCTCTCTTGAAAGCTAAGAAAATGGAATCTTAGCTTGTTTTTTCTCTTCTTCTTTTGTCTCCAACGAAACTCTCCTTCTTCTCTCTTCTCACTCACATTTTCTCCTTCTCTCAAATGCAAGACACCTTAATGAGTAGTAAAATGTCCATTTTACCCTTCCTTATATGCCTTATGGCTTTTATTCCTAAGTGACTTGCCAAAAATGCCCTCGAACATTCTCACTACTTTAATTCAACTAACCCATGAAATAAATCCTATTAATATTGACATAACAATTAACTCCAAAAATTAACCTATCAGAATCTCGTAATTCATTCAAATCATGATTAACTAAAGAAAAAAATTTGTGGGCCACCAGTGGCAATTTTTAAATATCATCATGGTACCAAGTGAATGAAGATTAAGTATAGTTTAACTAATGCATGGTATTTTTTTGTACTAATCAATGGTACTTTCTATTTTTAGGTGAATGTGTTACTTATCTATTATAGGAGGTGGTCTTTTTTATATAAGCATGAAATTAGAGGGGTAACCCAATGATGGTATTCAAATTTGAAGGTGAATGTGTGACTTATCTGCCATAGATGGTAATATCTTTTGTGCATAACCATGGTGTTGGATGTGTGAAGGTCTAGTATAGTTTAAACTGAGACATGGTATTCTTCGTACTCGGTGATGGTACTTGCCTTTTTTAAGTTGTTCATATGAGACTTCTCTTTTATGAGCAGTGATATTGTTTGTACATGACCATGGTATTGTATGTATGAAGACTTGGTATATAGACATGTTATCTTAATATTAAGGTGATGGTATTCTCATTTTAAGTTGAACATGTAATTTATCTTTTATAGGTAGTGGCATTTTTTATTACAAAAACATGGTATTATATGCATAAAGGCTTGGTATTGTTTTTAACTGAGCATTATTCCTCATGCTCGGTAATGTCACTTATAAGTATGTTATTTTTCAATATAAGCGTAGTATTGTATGTCTAACAAATCTTGTTTAGTTTTAACTAAGAGATTTCATTTTTAATGATACTCACACTTTAAGGTGAACATGTGATTTCTCTTTAATAGGTGGTGGTTAATCAATAAGCGGTGGTCGCAAAGTATTTTCCAGAATATAATGTTATATGACAATCATTGACCTTAAAAGGATTTCTCTGCAAAATGAACATCGGGACTGGAGCAATAGGTGTGCAAAATGGGAAAGAAAAAGAATATATCATGCAAGTAACTTTGATTCCAGTATTTCGATTTAGGGAAATGTTGGTTTTTATATGAACGGACACATATATAACAACCACATATATAAAACCCTGTCAGTTTGTTTTTCTCTAATATAAAAAGAGGAAGTTGGCTTGTGAAAGGGTATCTTTCTTAAGACAACAAAAACCATTAGAAACCAAATAGGTTTTGGTTATTTTTCCGCTCTTTCTTAGAAGATAAACACTTTTTTCATTCTTCTTTATTCACGTGAATCACACTAACAAAGGATTTGAGTTTGGGGCGTGGATTAATCGGTGACGCTAGTAACCTATCGAAATCTGAAGATTAGCAATCAGCAAATCGATCTAGTACTTCCGCATTAAGGTTAGTCCTTAATTATAAATCAACATTGGTATCAAAGCCAAGTTTTACATTTACCATTGATTTGCATATTCTGTTATGTTCATTCATATATTCTTGTAAGTTTACATTGAAATGATACTTTTGACAAAACCAGAAATTTTCGTTTTACGTTGCTTACGGGTATGAACGTTGCAAACAAATTTTACGTTGAAATTGATTTTTCCGAAACAACACATTTTTGTTTTATGTTGTTTCCTGGTATGAACATCGCAATCAAACCCTTGATTTTGTCAAGTTATACACAGTATGCATTTAAGAGAACTTGGTTTGACACGGAATCCAAAAAGCTTTGTTTCTTCTTCTTTAAAGTATTCTCTCTCTTTTTTGTCCTGTTTACATGAAAGAGACCAACGGTTACAAGCTTAAAGGAAATAAGGAACAAAAGTTTTCTTGATTTTCGTGTTTGTATGGTGAAGAAAGTGTCCATTAAATGCATGAACAACAAATTGTTTTTGCACACTTTGTCCATTAAATGCATGAACAACAAATTGTTTTTTCCATTTCGGTATTTGTGCATTAATACCGAGAATCCTTGGCTGAGTATGAATAAAATGGTTTGTGCATTAAGGTATTTGTGCATTAATACTGAGAATCCTTGGCTTCATTGTTATCCAGGAAGAACTTTCTCAATCTTGTTTTTGAAAGTTAATTCGCTAAATATTTTTACAGAACTTCAATGCAAAAGTTTGAAACTATTTTTTTTTCTCAAACGATTAAGTGTGTTTTAATCATTTCATAAATGACGTTCATGTACAACAAAAACATTAAATGCATTTAATGGTTGTTGTATGTTTAAAAGCAAGAGAGTTCAGGGTATTCTAAAAGTTGTTTCATGCGTGAACAAAACAGTGAAAAACAAAAGGTGCTTTTGTTTTTGGTTTTGTATACGGTGATGAGCAAACAAAATGAAGAGTGAAATTAATGAATATGTTTTTATATAATATAATTTGAAATATTTCATAAATATGTTTTATGGATAATTTTGAATTATATTTAAAATAATATTATATAAATGAGTTTTATATAATTTTGTATATAAATTAGTTTTAAATATTTTTTTGACATCTTTGTGATATGTCAAATTAAAATAGGTTAATTAAATTATAGAAATTACTAATTTATTTTTGTATGAGTTATATAAATTTGTTTTATGTAAAATTAAAATAAAAAATGTTAATATGTTTTTTTATAAGAATCAGTTATGTTAATTGGTTTAATATATATATATATATATATATATATATTGAATACTTTTCATGTGAATAATTAATTAAAAAAAATTTCTTATTTATGTCATAAGTGATGATTATGAGCTTAGTGAAATTTTCGATCTTATGATATGAATGATGATATTTTTGATAAT